>JAVTVY010040806.1:0-17950 GCA_036873755.1 Hanleya hanleyi | reverse complement strand
GACCAAGGATGGTCCATCGCCATCCCAAACACACCCCCACGCAAGCCCCCAAAATGCCCGCTTTCGCAACTACTCGTACTGATAACGTCACTGATGACGTCACAGATGCAGTGGTCATTCCTCAAATCGGGATGCACACCGCGATAGCTTCACTTTGACACCCCACACGACGCATTCGGACCAATAATGGTCCATCCCTACCCCAAACACACCTCCACGCACCCCCCAAAATGCCCACTTTCGCTACTACTCGTACTGATGACGTCACCGATCTACGCCCCGAGAGCTACAAGATGACACCCCACACGACGCATTCGGACCAACGATGGTCCATCTCTACACCAAATACCTTCCTTCACTGCCCCAAAATTCCCACTTTGGCTACTACTCCTACTGATGGCGTCACCAATGCGTCACAGATGACGTGAACATCCTGACACTTCTCACGACGCATTCGGACCAATAGTGGTCCATCTCTACCCCAAACACACATCCACGCACCCCCCAAACTGACCACTTTACTTACTACACCCAACTGCGCATGCGCAGATTGACGCGACTTGCACTAAAAAACACGCCATTCTGACTCTACCCCACAAAAGCTTCACTTGGACACCTCCCACGACCCATTTGGACCCATAGTGGTCCATCTCTACCCCAAATACTCCCCCACATACCCCCTCAAAATGGCTGCTTTCTATAATACGGCCGGACTGCGCATGCGCAGAGTATTAAAAACGGACGATACATTAGTTCAGTCGGATGCTCCTCCACGAGAGCTTCAAAATAAGACCTCATACGACACCATAGGACCGATAGGGGCTCACCTAGACCCCCAAAACGTCCACCCAGTATGGAGCTATACCCCCATAGCCAGTATGGGCTCATATGGGCCTACCCGGTACTTTTCGAACAATTTCACCGCCTACCTCCGAGACCCCTCCCATCGTGTTTCTCGTGGCGAGACGAGAAAAACAAGACCAAACAACCCATAGTAAAACCCACGAAAAATTTCCCTGTATGGACCTATACCCCCATAGCCAGTATGGGACTATATGGGCCTATATACAGACCCACCCGGCACTTTTCAAAACATTTCACCGCTTCATTTCGAGACCCCTTCCATCGTGTTTTTCGTGGCGAGACGAGAAAAACAAGACCAAACAACCCATAGTAAAACCCACGAAAACATTCCCAGTATGGACCTATACCCCCATAGCCAGTATGGGGCTATATCCCATACAGCAAACAATAGTGGACCACTGGTGGGAGTGGAGCGGGCTCTAGTGGCACGGGCGGCACCGGGAGCCGAAAACGGCCTGACGCCGGACCGCCGATACATTTGGAGCATCCATGTCATCTGACGTGTGGATGACGTCGGGGCTACAAACGATCACCGACGACTTGGTGGTACCACGTGACATTAATGTAAAATCATTGGTCAAAACAAAGTGATAATCAAATTATATTATTCTTGACCAGTTTGATCGCATAATTATTCAATTATATCTACAACATTTATGATGGGCCTACGAATAAAATTAATTTCATTTACTGCGGGAAATTTATGCCGACTTTGGGCGCGAAATTCGTGTTCAGTTACTTCCCCTTGCGCGGCACTGTGATCGTCTGCCTGAGAGATGCGTTCAAGCCTGCAAGTGTAAGATGCCATTTTATTGAAGACGAAATCTGCTACTTTACAGGTATGTGTTGATCGTTTTATCTTGACATTTCGCAGATAATTAGTTAAGAATGTTCTGAGTCAACCTCCATCGAGTTTATACTTTAGAAATATGTATAATTGTAAATTTTAGCGCTGAAAGTTCAGTGGTGAGCGCCGGACTAACTTTGTTTGTGACGTCACTTTACAGACCATGCGGTCTTAAGGACGAGGATCCCCTATTATACTTTAAACAAACTTCTGGTGGGTTCTTTTAGGGTTCTTATGGGTTCTTTGCACTAAAAATGTTTGCACTAAATATATAATCAACTGGGAACGATGAATACTGATTCAACATTAGATTTCGCCACACAAAAATGACTTGGGTTTTTACATCTTGATCCATGTTCGCGCGGGTCCTTAATGTCCAAGTTGATGAAGTGGACTCTGAAGTGATTCATTTCCGTAGCGATAACTGGAGGTATATTTGATTGTTTAGAACTTAGTTTTCGATGTTAAATGTTAGGGATAATAGCAAATTATCACAGAAAGACTGTATGAGAGATAATTATTAGTCATTTGGGTATTTTGAACTGAAGATGGTGAATATTCTAGATATGTTTCCCATACAGATAAAGTTCTATGTTGTGATAGATTTCAGTGAATTCTGCCGTTCAGCTTCTGTTACCTAATTGTTTATTGACTTGAAAAGTTTCATTTTTCATTTCATTATGAGAAACCATGGTGATACTTATTACAGTCCTGTAATGTATTATAAACTGGCACAAGCCTGAACATGAACTGAAGTGTACTACATTTAGCTGTTTCATTGCTGTTATTTGGAATAAGTAAACGTTCTGATTCTGAACACGAACGAGTGTGGTTTAATTCATTTTATTGAAGACGAAATATGCTATTTTACAGGGGTTCCCGACGAGCTATCCAGGACCTGGTAACATATGAAAGGCCAGCCAGAAATTCTGTGATTTGCTTTTAATTTCTGCCACGGAGAGTCACTCTTCAGGTAAACATGTTCCAAGAGTTCCATTACATTTTCCTAGCATGTCAGTTTATTGTTACGGTAAGATTTTGTAAACAAATCAAGTGGTGTTTTGTTGTTGTTAAAGCATGCATAGTAGATGGATTATGTAGACGCCATATTTCGTTGCTTGTTCAACGAACACATTAAGGGGGTGACATATGCAACTATACCTTTTTTCATAGAATCACAGGTGATCTGATTACTAAATAGGCAATGCAGTTGGTGGCCAATATGATATACCAAAATGTTCCCCAAACCTTGCTGAATGTGAATATGACACCTCTTTGAACAAACAACGTAAATTGAAGAATATAATTACAAAACAATGGTTCTTGGGACTGCCAGCAGAAGTACATAAATATTAAACACACAATATTGAAAAGCAGTTGAGAAAATTCTGTATAGTATGTTTTACAACAAAGACTATGTTAGATATGAAAAAATGATTTGGGAAGTATTTTTAAATATTTTTTTCACTTCTTCAGTAATTGTCTTAGTCTAGAAAGTTTGTGTACCCGACATGTGGATCAAATCACAGATATGTGTCAATTGGCAATTAATTATGTAGCTTCTTTCAGAACCAAGCACAATCACAACAGGCTGTGAATGAATGAACCACAATAGACAGTTGGGGATTGAATAGAAAGAATCCAGGGCATTTCCCTCACTGACTGCACAAACTGGTTTAGATGTATTAGCTTTTCAAACTAACACAGGTTGAAGACAGGAGTGTGACACAGGTCTGTCTTGGATAGCTCTACACAGCTTTGGCGTGTCCTTCATATGGGCTGACGCGAATTATCATTGCCTTGGACAATTATTTTGACATAGTAAATGATAAAAAATCTTTCAAAAATACTTTCCGATGGAGTTTTCTTTTCTGACATAGTCCTTGTTGTTACAGTGATTTCATACAATTTTTAGGACCATCTTTCAAGAGTGTGTGTTTAGTCTTTATTGACTTCTGCTGGCAGTGCCGAGACGCTTTGTTTCTGTAATTATATTCTCCAATTTACATTGTTTGTTCAAAGGGGTGTCATATTCACATTCAGCAAGGTTTGGGGAACATTTTGGTATATGATATTGGCCACCAACTGTATTGCCTATTTAGTAATCAGCTCACCTGTGATTCTATGAAAAAAAGTATAGTTCCATATGTCACCCCCTTAATTAGTGCCTTTGTCGTAAAGTTAATGTAATCATTTGATCGGTTATTGTATTTTGTATACATGTGGATATTGATCTATGAGAAATAAATCACTAGCTTATATATTACCCGACCGTGGAATTTAATTGTCTTGAAAAAGCCTCAATCATGTCAATTTGACTTGTATTCAGCAATTTACACTGAGAAGTATTGAATGATTACATGTTTACAGATCATATGTAATCAACTCCTTTAATTTCATTGCTCTAATTCATTTTATTTCTGTCTTTTTACAATCAATCAATCTTTATTCGCTTCGGCAAAACTTGCCGCTTGCGTCAAAACATACTGAAACTTGGTACAACGGTGGTCGGAGTGGTTAATTACACACAGAGAATTCGATACTAAATACTTACGAGGAAGGAGTTAGCTCGCCGTTTCATAGACATATATACATATTTCCCCAAATTACACAGAGTTTTGTCATTTATAGACGACATCAACTCAGTAAATTTAAACACACTTGGTTTTTTCCAATAATAAGGTTTGATTAAAGTGTTAGTGTTAAAGTTACAGAACCCTGCTTAATGAATAAAGCTGTTACTGAAATATATTGGCAGTAATCAAGATTCTGTTTCAGTCAGTTGTGAGTAAATCTTCCAGGATACAATATTGTATGCTGTAATTGATTCCTTGTTTTACTTATTAAACAAATTATGTATAAAATATTATTATCTCCATTTAGATCAGGGTATTTTGTGGTATCCTGAGAATTATCCCTCTTTGGCCATATTGTGATATATGATGTAATAGAATGAAATAATTCGGAGGACTGGGCATGAGTCCAGGGACTGATAACCATGATGTAATTTCATGTTGATGCTCCAGAATACACTCCTCATTTATCAGACCAATTTGACTTGTTTTCTCTATCCTTCGGGTACTCTGATTATTACGACAATATTTTTGGGAGGATGTTATAATATTTAGTTTGTGTTTGCATTTTTCAGTGACTGAGCACAAACTATTAACTATCCACATTTGAATTAATTCACCAGCATGAACATTTGAATTAATTTGTCAGCAAGAATGATATATGTGTGAAATGATCATGTACTTTTCATGTTGATTTCAGACTAGTGCTTTAGGCCTTTTGTGGGGAAATGATGTCAGACACACCACCATATGAAAGCGATATTGGGGACTGATGCTGCCCATAGCTGGAAGTGGTCAGGAAAAGGGGCAAAGGACAAGTTCATGGACTTTGTTGAATAATACTGTGTTCAGTAAGTACGAGAAGTACAATTTGTATAGCTAACATTTGGTTAGAGTGAACTACAAATTCACACTACATCTCCTTTCTTTATTTGGCCAAGAAGAATGAGTCTGCATTCCATCTACTGCCTTCTCTAGTGAACACAACACAATTCCTGGTAGAAATTTTGTTAGATTCTTTAGAAATTTACCACATATTATCATCACCATATGAAGATGTACACGTGACCCTTTTTGACCTGATCCAACTTGTTTCCCCTCTCCTGAAACATGTTAATCAGTTAATCCTATAATATCACTGACACATCACTGATCAGCTGATCTGATGATCATCTCCTAAGCATCCCTTTATTGCACATTATCTCATAGGCTATTTCCCCCCTTTCTCCTTTTCGGGGATAGCCCTGTTAGTGTCTACTCTGTATGTTTAAGGGCATATCTTGGGCTCAGTTGAGGTCTTGTTTATAATGAAACCCATTTTGTAATTAAAGAGAATTTAAGCATTACACGCACTGTTAACTCTGGTTGGGACTGTTTTAATTAATGGTTTGCTTCTGCAATTCTCCCTTGAGGTTTAGTTTGATAATATGATTACTAGCCAGAGATATATATTCAACCACTGATGATATTCTTCATATGATGATCTTACATTCGTATAAAGCTTGACAGTAGAAAAGTCCTTGTTTTCAATCATTAATATCAGGATAATTTTGACCAGTGCCTTGTCTGCTTCTGTTTTAGAGTGCAGGAGGAAACATCACCTGGAAACTAACGATAAAGAGATTGAAACAGCAGTCGGCGGCCGGAATAATGCATGTGATCAAGATGGCAGGCGAAGGAGCCGAACTGACAAAGCAGCATTATTCAAAATGTCTGGAGATGGTCGGCATGAAACATTTGCTTTATCCCAAAATTATGATTTAATTTAATATATCCACTAGACTTTTGAACATTTTGTTGTGATTTTGTAGTCCCATTAATAAAGTCTGAATTAAGAAACTTAGTATTCTTAGAAAACATATAATTTAAATTTTGAACAACATCAAAAACATTTGGAAAAATTGATCGTGGATTTTTTATGCCAAGAATGTTGTTTTGAATATAAAATTCTCAAAGATTTTATTTCATTTTGTGTGTCATGACAATCGACTGAAATAAAGTCTTCGATAGGAGAGCTGGCGAAAGAATGAGATTATTCCTTTATCATCACCTTCTGAACTGAAAAATGGAGTCTTACAAGCCTTCTTTGGTGAAAATGTTACTTCTTGAAAAGAAGACTGCATCATGTCGTCTTAATTAGTATAGGTGCGGCTGAAAGTACACCGAATCCTCGAATATTTCAATCACATGCAATTTTTGGACAAAATACGATCATTACACTAAATTTATCACCCTGTGAAATCATAATGATTACGAAATAATGGATTATTTGTTGATTTTGGACCATTTTGTGAAGTGTACTAAATAAATATTTATGATCATATTTATTTAATACACTTAGAAAAATGGTCCAAAATCAACAAATAATCCATTATTTCTTAATCATGTGAATGATCTTAGAGGGTGATTAAATATAATGATTTCTTTTGTCTAAAAATTGGATGTGATTGAAATATTTGAGGAATTCGGGGAATGGGTACCACTGCTCACTCGAATGTTGATCAGTCAGAAACATTCTTGTGATGCTGGGAAATCACTTCATATCATTGAATTATTAGAGTATTTACATCATCGCAAGATTGATCAACAGCTGTGTGAGCAATAGCAGCCATTGTCAAGCCAACAATTGGATCAACAGTGGCAGCCACTGCTGGACCAAAGTAATCGGGCCACCGGTGGGCCGATGAGCAAAACTTTAGTGGTCCTTCGACGGTGGCCAACAATGGGCCACCAGTGGAAACCGACCGTCGGGACAGAAGTTGCTGCCACTGGTGGACCGAAGTAATCGGGCCATTGGTGGGCCGATGAGCAAAATTGTGGTGGTTCTCTGGCGGTGGCCATCAAAGGGCCACCAGTACAGCCGATGGTGGGCCACTGGTGGACCGTTAAAATTTGCTGTGTGGGCACAGTAGAGGTTTACTATTTTGGTCTACCAGGGCCAAATGCAATATGTGGATTTGCGACAATGATGTTCAGTGTCACATCTGGTTAAACCCACAGGATCAATATTGTCCATTGTCTCAGTTTAATCCTTCATCAGTGAACAGTTACTTTGAAGTTGTCCAACTCATGCTACAGATGTGCACATTCATGCTACAGTATTAAGTTCTCTACTAATTAGAACACTTCAAAACACTGTTTCAAAAAACTTTCTACCCATCTTGAATTCTTCATCTCTAATTGATATATGGGCCTATATACAGACCTGCCCGGTACTTTTCGAAAAATTTCACCGCTTACCTCCGAGACCCCTCCCATCGTGTTTTTTGTTGCGAGACGAGAAAAACAAGACCAAACAACCCATAGTAACATCCACAAAAAAATGACCACCCCCCATACAGGCATTTTCCCGTATATTGTATTTACATATAATTGTACGAGACCGTGTTCCGCTTTTTATTTATTTATTTTATTTTTTTTCTCTGTGAAAACACCCATGACTGGATAGCCCTGGAGGAGCGGGGATACCTCACTCGACCCAATCGGTCCATGCAGCGTATTTGAATTTTTCCCCGGCTCCCCACGTATTTGGGACTACTTTCTGTCCGCGGAAGTTTCTCCCCACGACCCATGACCACCAGACCGCATCACCGCGGAAGAATTCGAGGTCAAAGGTTGCCGGAACTATAGTGAACTTTGCGGGGAGCTCTCTTGTGTTGGAGGTAGTTTTTGGTCTCTTGAGCTGGTGGCGCCCCCCTGTCGGAACTCCCCGTGTCCTCCCCAAGAGTTAACTCCCCAGTCAAAATAGGCCTTAAAATGCCGTGACTATACTACTCACGTGTTAACACCAGACGTTTTCGGTAGCTAGGTTTTTATTGGCATTCTAAAATGAATTTATTAAACATAAGGGGTGGGGGGGGGGGGGGGTGTCAAATGATGGTTACCAGTATAAAGTTAGCTAGGTACGATTGCCCTGATCAAAAAAAATCGGATTAAATGATCGGGACTGGAATGAGGAAAGAGCATCGCACTCCACTTTTACGAATGTTTATTCACAAAACGTTCAGTTCGCTTCAATATCCGGTTCCCTAACGTCATTTTGATAATCGTGACCGGTGACCGGATACCGTATTGCATGGGCATCGATAAGTTGTGAAGTCTGATTGGGGGGCGGGGGGGGGGGAGCTGGAGACGGGGAGAGTCTGGGGGGTTCCCTCTGGCAGCGTAAGATTTTTTTTTTTGAAAATTGATGGCAAATTGGCGCTCATTGGAAGTATTTTAGCGGTATGAGATTGTAACAATTGCACTTTTAATTTCTGCCAAAATATCTTATAACAGTGACGATCACTACAATGATATACATTTAATCCCAGGGTTGCGCTATAATTCAAGTTAATCCTCAGACAATATTATCTTGCCCTGATAGTAGCGGACAGCTGCGTTGACGCGTGGCCGAGAAAATGAGATCTGGGTCGTTAATGGGGTAGCTTTGCTATCTCTTTAACATAGAGAAATTTTTGATCGACAATTGAACTATTTTCGACCTGCATTTGCCGGACTTATCACAAATGTAAGCTTGGTGGTTCTTTCTTGGAATAGTAGAAAAAAACTATCCACATTTGCCATATTTACACGAGGGTGGGCAAGGGGGGGTAAGCGATCGTGTGAACGTCAAAAAATATCTCTACTACGGAGAAAAAATATAAAAAATAATCCAAATACGAAGAACGAAGAAAAAAAACAATTCGTGAAGAATTCAAGTGTGTCTTTATTGGCTACCACGCTGTTTAATAGTGTTTTTTAATGTCAGTACATGCAGCGGAGTAAACATCGGAAAACGTTGAAAATTGTCCACAGTTGACAACGTATTTCAATATATACAGCTATTAGAGAAGTTCCGAATCACTTTTTACATCTAGACTACTGGCGCTCGTATTGTTAAGAGTTGAGAGTGATTCTTGGTCTTATTTTCTACGAAAATCTGTCGTCGATAATTGCATGTAAAAAATTCTCCAATCCAGCTTGTGAATCAATGAGAAAATCATGTCCGTCTCAGTGCACCAGCGCGGGCAGTTGCGAATCACTTTGGTGAGAAGCGGATCACGCCATCTAGCGGTCGTTACAGTCACTGAGAATAGATTTTTTTGTCAGCCTGAATGGTCATCTATCACCAATATCCCAATAGAAGAAAAATGATGCATAACATGGCCATTGGATTGCCACTACTGAGGCGGAAATTCTTCATAGACAACGACTGCCTGGTCTGTCTGACCATGCCATATATGACAATTATCCTCACTAATTAAATTAATTCTCTCAGGATTTCGGTAGTTCGTTATTTGTACACGGACGAGACCATTCATTTAAGATTGAACCTAACAGACGTGGCTCAATGGAAACCTGTCCAAAATGTTTCCCCATGTAACCTGATATGGATGCCTCCCTTATACTGCGTGGAATTCAAATTCTAATTTAAGAAAGTTACACCCACGTTTCCTTTGAGTTTCTGACAGCTGAATGAACTCTACTCGCATATTCAAGATTACAATACAAAAACTCTCTAAATGGACATGGGACATCCATTTAGCATCTGACTATTTGGACGAAGGAACATAGAGGAAAGGACACAGATATATATGTTCTCAATTTTAATATTGGACACAAATGATAAAAAATTTGGTATGTGTGTGTTTGGGGTGAAGACCATCCCGTTATGCGGCTGAAAATTATTCTAAAGCAATAACTTTGAACTCCGACATTTGCTCGTGTGCAAAGTCTTCAATGTCACAATTTTCGATTACGTAGTCAAACGGAATAAACAGCGCGTATTTCGTTGATCCGGAATTGACATGTCGACTGCTCCGTTATGTTACAATGCTGGTGAGTTAAGGGTTATCGCAATTCATTAGATATTTTGATTGACCATTAATATGTTTCTATCATTGAAATAAATACGAAGAAAGCGGCGGTGGAAGGGGGGGGGGGAGGCTCGACTATCACAGCACTTCAGGCCAGGGGCTCCGCGCTCCTAGATGGCTGTAGACGCATTCTGGCCGATTTCCGGCATATAAATCGACATATCATGACTATATAATCAACTGCATTTTGAGATTGTTTTTGTGATTTTTCTCATCACTTAAAAGAAAAATTGAGTTGATAACTTTTGAATGTAAAAAAGTATTTTTCCTTTCCAAAATTCTAACTATACACAGTGATCTCGAAGAAATTAACATTTCAGCAGAGAGTTGGAGAGGGTTGGAGAGCGCTGACACGTTTGGAGATAAATATGTGAACACAAAATAGAAATAATATGAACGCAATTTTGATTTCTAAATTTGATAATCAGCTAATCGTCCAATAAAGCTAATGCAATTTCTATGTAAATTAACATCTAAAACAGTTATTGGTCATTGCGAACGGAACAGAAGAATGAGCAAATCAGAGCACTTTAAACCAAACAGCAACGTGCCCCTCCAGTGCAAAGTCGCCGTTCCATAAAAAAAACCTAGCCTACAGGGCGGCGCGAAGCGCCACGGGGGGGAAAAACGGTCTGTATATCTGGTCACATTAGGACCAAAATCATGAAAAAGTCATGCACCCAGCTTTAGTTGAAACCCTCCCCCCCCCCCCGCGCTTCCGTCGTCCCTGAAAAATTACCACTTAAACCCACCTTATTTTTCTTAGATTTAAGACTAAAGGAATCACACGCGTTTTGTTACCCAGCGTGATTTTGACATTGCGCAGTACCGGGAGCATTAGCTTGCCGAATTGACCGAGAAACAAACAACGCAGATCGGTTGACATTTATTTGAGTCCACAGAAACAGACGTTCCAATAAAAGTAGAAAATATTTACACAGATGCTTTATTACAAAGAATATAAGACCTTCATTAGGAAAGTGATCCACAACTCACCGTGATTCGGAACCCAACAGAACTACTGTACTCCAAAACTGTAAACAAAATAACCCATATAAGTAACTTGAGTGATATTTAAGGACGGTTTTCGGATGTGGATTTATAAAAAAATGTATAGGCCTATGTCGCCATTGGAATTTCAAAATTGGACCACGGAATCGAAGAAGAGAATTTGTGGGGATCTCTTTAGCACGTGTCATAAACGGGCCAACCAACGAAAGAAGAAAGTAAATGTAGTTACCATGCTTTCTAAATGCTAGTAAGGGCAGGCACGGTGGAACAGGGGGGGCCGGGGGGGGGGGCCCCCCCCCAATATTTTCAGCAAAAAAAAAAAAAAAAAACGAAAAAGAAGAAAAAAAGGCAGAGACAGATAATAAACAACAACAATAGAGTAAAGTGAAAAACCTATATCTGTATTGAATGCAGATTTTACTTTCCAATAAGCATGAGGGGCATCCTTGCTCCTTCCATCATCCCAATTAAGTCCTGGTTCATCTGCCAGATCCGAGCCATGAAGGATAGCTTGTACACCGCAACGAATGTCAGTCACTTCAATCGGAAAAAATTCGTGAGCTTCTGACCCTCCGAACAAGCCCGTATTTGAACGAATTAAGCGCCAGGCAATTTCTCCATCTGGTTGCTTTCAGACCCTCTATCTGTACTTATGTGAGAAAGCTGTTTGAATATTTATGTGATGCTGTTAATAATAACAAACTTCACGAAAAATTTAGGCTATACTCATCTGAACAGCCAGAAACGTTTCGATCAAGCCATGATCAGGCGATGTAGAATCGGCCATACACGATTAACTCACGAACATTTACTACAAAAAGAGCCATGCAGCCCCAAGGTGTATTCCATGCCATGAAGATCTCACAGTGAAACACATTCGACTGTATAGATTTTAAGATTGTAAGAGATTCTTTTTATCGATCGACTACTTTGGAAGATTTTTTGGTCGGGTGAGGGAGGACTGTGTCTTAGGTTATTTGAGAGAAATCGATTTGTTGCATAAGTTTTAATGTGTGTGTTTTAATTTGTTGGATTACTAAGTTATTAACTTGAATACCTAGAATTTTGTTTGATCATCGCTATATAGCTGAAATATTGCTGAACGCGACGACGTTAAACTTTAATTCTCTCTCTCTCTCCGTCAGATTTGTATAGGCTATCCGATATTTTTTTCCGAGAATACGCCCTCATGTTGTTTCCTCTCGAACTTCAAAGAGTTTGTCTTTTAGCTTCTTCTCTACGTAAACTTGGCCTTCATCTAATTATACCGAGATCCCACGAAGGTAGCGTATTGCCCCAAACCACAGTCCGTTCACTGGTTGATATTTTAAACGGACAGTTCCATTAGTAACTGTACAGCCCTAATCTGTCTACAGGGTCTAGTACGGAGATAGGAGTAGAACTGCATTATGGAGAATAGCTCATAATTTGACCTGTGTTCGGCTTATGGTGACATGATCAAAGCTTAATGAACCTTTCAATTTAAATGATATATATTTAATATTTAAATTATTTCTACTTTCGAACATCCTCATTTTCTGGACGAGAATTTTTTTTTTTAAATGTTATGCGAAACAGCAAAACAGGCAAAACAAATAGAGTTTACACATGCGAAGATTTCTTGTTTTATTACTCGGAAATAGGCTAGAACGCGTCTCCAGCCATCTAAGACCCCTAGAGCTTCCGGGGCCTGGGCGGCCCCTGGACCCTCGCCTATTTGTGCTGTGATAGTGACCCCCCCAATCACCAATTGCTTCCGTCGTGCCTGAAGGGGCCCTTAGTGAGCTTCTACAAATGGCACCAATTACTGTCCAAGCCAGTCTGCTTGCAAGCTGGTGAAGATTGCTCCAATAGATATCCGGCGAGCTGGAGAATGACCTAACGGTCATATCGCCTGGTTACAGTGATGATCATTGTTGCACTCATGATCACGTCATTCTCCACAACAGGGTTGTTTCGACGCATACCGGATTCTTGCAGGCAAGCAATTTATACGAGAGTGACGGTGTGAACGGGAACGTAAATAACGAATCTCGCGAAACGAGGAACGCAAAATTATAACTTGGTGGAACAGAGAACAGAGAATTAAAAATAGGAAAATACGGTGAACGTGGAATACGTCCAGAACGTGTGTACGCAAAATTAGTTTTCCTCAGAACTGAGAACGGATAATGAAAATTACCCATTTGCGTACACTTCACCATCCATAAGATGGCTTGCGAATCGTGTGTCTCCATTATCGCGGAGCGATATCCAGTATTTTACCGGATTCTGTTCGGCCTTCATCCGGCGGAGAACAGACCCGAGAAATCTGATAAATTACAGGTTTTCATACCACTTCTGAAACAGATATTGCCTGGGCTTACAAAATATATAGGTATGTATAACATTCGTATCATCCAAGAGGTGTGGTGGATCTGAAATTTTGAACAAGTAGTTCATCACATGACTCGAAAATGGCGAGTTACGTTGGGGTTACGTCGGTAGACTTTAGCTGATTGGCTGACGAAGTCACGCGGTATTGATTTATGGAAATTTCCTCATGCAGTTGCCGAAAGTAGGCTGAACATGGATGCACACGATCCCAGGGTCAGTCTTATCGTGTATAGATGACCGAGATGGTTACAGGTTGGAAAATTACCCCAAAACGGAGTACGAAAATACCCCTTGAAGACAGGAATAAGATCAGTATTTTTTTAGCTTATATACTGTGAGATTGCCTCCGAAATATCGCCGAAAGCGTCCGGGATATATTATCTGGGACATACACTAGGTTTATTTCTATGGTTAAATTCTTTGAGAAAAGTAATTGAGAATTCATATATCTCTTGTCAGAAGTTCATAGTTTCATCCACTTCTGCTCTTGTTTGTGTATGAAGAAATACTAATATGAAGTGAGCGGGATCTCAATTGAAAAAAAACATGTTTATAAAGAAGAAGAAAAAAAAATACCAAAAAAAATATGCTCAACGCTCCTCAACGGACGTGTTGATGTTTTTAACTGAAGACCAAATAGGCGATTGGATTAGAGCACATTATTTCATTCTCGAAGATGATCACACGAGATTTGAGCCCAAAATCGTCAATCTATTGCTTTGTTCACTGATCGATTGGAATATTATTTTAGGCCTACTGGTGGTGATAAGTTTACTTTCCCTGTATTAATATTTATTTTCAATAATTGAAAATAAATAAAAACATTTACTTCTATGCTATTTTTCTTCTTTTTTTCTTTCCTTGTTTGTTCGTGTCTTTTTTTTTTTTTTTTGCCGACCGTCAAAGCCCCCTTGTCTACGCCCTTGTATTGTCAATTTGATTGTTGCGTAAGCGGTCACCCCAATGCTATTTGCGTCACCGATCACCGATCAACGCGGGGGCGGGGGGGCAAGGGGTATTATCGTACTCCGTTTTGGGGTAATTTTCTTTATCCGTTCTCAGTTCTGAGGAAAACTAATTTTGCGTACACACGTTCTGGACATGCTGGACGTATTCCACGTTCACCGTATTTCCCTAATTTTAATTCTCTGTTCTCTGTTCCACCAAGTTATAATTTTGCGTTCCTCGTTTTGTGAGATTCGTTATTTACGTTCCCGTTCACACCGTCACTTTCGTATACATTGCTTGCCTGCAAGAGGGGACGCAACTCAAGCGGATTCAGCTCTTCTGTGTGCGTCGGAACAACCCTGTTGTGCATTTGCGTACACTTCGCCATCCATAAGATGGCTTGCGAATCGTGTGTCTCCATTATCGCGGAGCGAATCCGGTACTTTACCGGATTCTGTTCGGCCTTCATCCGGCGGAGAACAGACTCGAGAAATCTGATAAATTACAGGTTTTCATACCACTTCTGAAACAGATATTGCCTGGGCTTACAAAATATATAGGTATGTATAACTTTCATATCATCCAAGAGGTGTGGTGGATCTGAAATTTTGAACAAGTAGTTCATCACATGATTAGAAAATGGCGAGTTACGTTGGGGTTACGTCGGTAGACTTTAGCTGATTGGCTGACGAAGTCACGTGGTATTGATTTCTGGAAATTCCATCTCGCAGTTACCGAAAGTAGGCTGAATATGGATACACACGATCCCAGGGGCAGTCTTACCGCGTATAGATGGCCAAGATGATTACAGGTTGCCCTGTTGTGGAGAATGACGTGATCATGAGTGCAACAACAATCCTCTTCTTCGATTTCGTGGTCCAATTTTGAAATTCCAATGGCGACATAGGCCTATAATTTTTTTTATAAATCCACATCCGAAAACCGTCCTTAAATATCACTCAAGTTACTTATATCATGAATTCCACGAAAAAGCGGACATCTTTTCGCATAAAATTCACTCCACATCCTTTCGTAGACCATATATTAGCATGCTGTTTTTTTCTATTCGTTTCCTATGATCTCCCGGGACACGTCAATAACAGAGAAGATGTGTTTTAATCGAGAAATATTTTTCCTGCAATTTTTGAACCTGAAGAACTGTCAAAGAAGAAAAGTTGCATTTTACTGAAAACTATACTATTTTGAAACATCTGTAGAAAAGATATGGATGTGACGGCAACTGTATACCCAAGGGCGGATCTACGGGGGGGGGGGGTGTCAAGGGGGTCCACACCCCCACCCCCCATGAAATCTGAAGAAAATTTTTTGAGAGAGATCAGCCAACCCTGGGAGTCCACGTAGAAATAATGTCTTAAATTGATATGTAAAATGAACGGATGTGCATTATGTACCGGTAATTAGAGTATCATGTAGGCGTATTAAACAGACCATCATCTATTCATGTGGTCTGTGAGCGTACTATTAATGTTGGAGTTTCAATATGTATCTAAAATAATTAAGACATTATCGTCGCGAGCGCACCACGTGTCGGTGTGTATGTGATAAACCAGAAAGTCAAATGGAGTCAGGCATAAGGTGTGATAGTTTTCAATTTGCGTGCTTATGCGAAACCAAAGTGAAAATAGAACCATATATCTGAATACATTATGTTTCGATTTATTTCAGGGACAACGCTTAGAACTCGTCAGAGATCTAGGGCCCCGGAGCTTCCGAAGCCTAGGCGGCCACTGGACTCTCGTTTGTTGGACTATGAAGAGATTCACTTTAATTTTAGCTTTGTGTAAATGAAACGTATCGGTATCGTTTTGGTTTCTGATGTTACATGACGTAAATGTCATCGTTTTGTATGTGTTAAATATAACTAAAAAGTCAAATGGATTCAGGCACGAGGTGTGATTGTTTTAATATCGATGCGAAACAAACGTGAAAATAGAACCATTAATCTGCATACATTATGTTCAGATTTATTTTCTGGAAAATGCGTAGAACGCATCTCCAGTCACCTAAGACCCCGGAGCTTCCGGGGCCTAGGCGGCCCATGGACCCTCGCCTATAGGCTGAGGATTCGCTTAATTTTGCTTAATGTGAATGAATCGTATCGGTATCATATTGGTTTCTAATGTTCCATGAAGTGCGATTTTTCACTATCGATGCGTGCTTATAAATGCGAAACAAGCGTGAAAATAGAACCATAAATCTGCATACATTTTGTTCAGATTTATTTCCCGAAAAACGCTTAGAATGCATCTCTGGTGATCAAGGACCTCAGAGCTTCCGGGGCCTAGGCGGCCCCTGGACCCTCGCCAGTTGCGCCTGTTTATATGTGTTAAATATAAGTAGAAAATCAAATGGATTCAGACATGAGGGGTAATTTGTTCAATATCGATGTGTGCTTTTAAATGTGAAACAAACGTGAAATAGAACCTGCATTCAGATTTATTTCCGGGAAAAGGCTCAAAACTCATGCATCTCCGGCCATTTAGGACCTCAGAGCTTCCGGGGCGTAGGGGCCCCTGGACCCTCGCCTGTTGGGCTGTGAGGATTTCGTTATTTTCATTTTGTGTAAATGAATCGTATCACTATGCGTACTTTTTTTTAAATGTTCGATAAAGTGTGATTTTTTTACTATCGATGCGTGCTCATCAATGCGAAAGTAGTAGTATAAGTGGAAAAAATGTCGTATTGACCTCTTTGCACTTAAACTTGTGGCGGTCATGTGGCGATCACGTGATCAAGGCATGTACTGACATGTTCTGGATTGCATCAGCATTGGCTGGGTGCCAAGATTTGACCACTATAGGTCTGGCAACCTTTGACCTTTGTATTCCTCCGCGGTGATACGGTCATGTCTGGCGGTGATGCGGTCGCGGAAAAAAGCTTCCGCGGAGAAAAAGTATTCAAATACGCTGCATGGTCCGATTGGGTCGTATGAGGTATCAATGTGAAGCATTGGTGAAGGGGCATCTGATGGGCTGGGCGCGGGGTTGAAATAGCGTCATTCTGCGCATGCGCGGTGGACCAAGGGTATGGAAATAGACGTTTTGGGATCTAGGACAGCCACTAATGGTCCAATTGGGTCATATGAGGTATCCATATGAAGCCTATGTGAGGGGGCATCCGACGGGTGGGTGTGGGGTTGGAATATCGGCATTCTGCGCATGCGCAGTAGACCAAGGGTATGGAAATAGACGTTTTGGAATCTAGGGGAGCCACTATTGGTCCGATTGGGTCGAGTGAGGTATCAATGTGAAACCTATGTGAGGGGGCATCCGATGGGCTGGATGTGGGGTTAAAATATGGGCATTCTGCGCATGCGCAGTAGACCAAGGGTATGGAAATAGACGTTTTCGGGTCTTTGTGGGCCACTAGTGGTCCTATGGAGTCGTATGAGGTATCAATGTGAAGCCTATGTGTGGGGGCATCCACCTGGACTAGTGTCTCGGCCGTTGTCA
>JAVTVY010040805.1:0-18367 GCA_036873755.1 Hanleya hanleyi | reverse complement strand
GGCTGGATCTGGTGTTGCTGTCAGTTTCTGTTACTGGTTACCCCTACTCTCTGAGAGTTTTCGATTTTGGGTCTCAGAGGCTATAGGGCACCCCAGAAGGTTATGTACTATGTACAAATCTCCACCCCCACACCCACCAACCCCGGCTCTGGTGTTGCTGTCAGTTTCTGTTACTGATTACCCCTACTCTCTGTGAGTTTTCGGTCTCTGGCTAGGCATCCCAGAAGATTGTGTACAACTCTTCTCTCCCCCCTCCCCAACTCTCCCATCCAGTGTCATTACCATTTTTGTTACCTGATACGCCCTACTCTCAGAGTTTTCGACTTTCGTTCTCAGAGGCTAGGCACCCCAGAGGGTCATCTACAAAAGTATTCCCACGGCAAAGATCTGCTCCCCCCCCCCCACACACACACCCGTTGTCATTAAGAAAATTATTCTATGGCAAATATCTGTTTACGAACCCAGAACACTGATCATGGATATGTAACCGGATTGCTAGTTTTTATTTCATTATTATCTGTTACCTTTATTTTTATTAATTTTTTCCATGGAGTAAGTTGTTAAATCGGCCCCATACATGTGCATCCATTTGTATTCAGGGTGAAAAATATAATGAAGGGTAACTTTTCATGAAACCTGTATTAACACATACGAGCAGAGTTTCAAAGCTGGTTTCAAGATACCCAATTATTATTTAGGATGAGCAACTTATTTTACTTCATGGTCGGTACCTGGATTGGAGTGCTTGTATATTTAAGTCTTTGTGCTTTGAGGGTTAAGATTCATCTGCATATATATATATATATATAGTTGTTTAATGTCTGTACTATGGGATGGGGTAAGGAGGGCGGGGGGGAGGCGGTGTCATATGCTGAAATTGGGATGGGTTGGATTGCTTGTGAACTCTGTGCTTTGTGGGTATTAGAGTGAAAATTTGCGTGTGTATAGATTGTATGGTATCTGTGTCCGAGTTAGGCTGGGGTGCTTATGTATTTAGTTGTTTGAACTTTGTGCTTTAGTGGTCGGGGGTAAAGATTTGTGTGTATGTAAATAGTTTGTGTGATATCTGTGAGCGGGTAAAAGGTGGTGGCATAAGTGACATGAACACAACATGCTCAATTTAGGTTCAGGTGGGATGCTTGTATTTTAAATTGTTTGAACTTTGTGCTTTAGTGGGCGGGGGTAAAGACTTGTGTGTATATAAATAGTTGTACGATATCTGTAGGCGGGTGAAAGTTGGAGGCATAAGTGACATGAACATAACGTGCTCAATTTAAGTTGGGTTGGGATGCTTGTATTTTTAATCGTTTGAACTTTGTGCTTCCAAGGATTGAGAGTGAACTATGATATCAGGGAGGGCTAACATGAAAAGACCAATGTAAATGTGCTTTTTGTGATTTCCCTAATAAAATATATCATACATAAATTTTGTGTTAATGTTCTTATTGTGTACCGCAACCAAGAGCCACTACTGGGTGGTACGAACACCACTAATTCTCACTAAAAAGGTGGCAAATCTCACGAAATGGGTGTGTTTTAACACCCTTGGAAGATGAAATCGTCTCCAGAAGGTGTATTTTAGCACCTCTAGAAGGTTTTGGCCAAAAGGTGTAAATAAACACCCAAGAGGGTGTAATCTCGGTCAAAAGGTGTAAATTAACACCAATGAAAGGTGTAATTCTTAATAAGAAGGTGTGATTTAACACCCCTGGAAGATGGAATGATCACCTGAAGGTGTATTTTAGCACCCCTAGATGATTAAAATTTGCCCAAAAGGTGTGAATGAACACCCATGGGATGCTGGGCTCCCAACAAAAATATGCTCATAAATTTGTCTGGAAGGTGCAAATTTCATTCAGAAGGTGTGAATGAACACCCAATGAAGGTGTAATGTGAGCAAAAAAGGTGTAACTTAACACCTTTTTGAGAAGGTGTAAATTTACACCTTTCGGAGGGGGTGTTAATTCACTACCAAAAGGGTGTTAGCCCTGGGACAAGCCATTTACACCCCGTAGAGGTGTAATTTACACCTTCTGGGCTAAGTGTGTATATATATGTATGTAATGTGTGTATATGTTAGTATGTATATGTATGCAACGGAAACAGAAGCAGAAAGTTATATATATTTACGATTAACTGAAATATATATTATTGGTTATTCAGGTTTTCCCTCGGGTGTATGGAAAGTTACGATTACAAGCGTCTGGTACGTCATTCATTATCCCGCCGTCGTCCAAATAAAGACCATAATCCAAAGACCTATTCCATATTCCATATAACATCATTAGCACCAAATTCAAATAGATAATCATAGTATGCATAAATCTAGGCTAGTTTCCTGCAAGAGAAAAGCGTCAACAGGTTTCAGGATGCCGGCAAAACATCACGACGTTCTAAAAATATCAAATCAGTATCGTTGATCAGTATTCTTAATCCATATGGTATTCGTTGTGAAGTCATCTTGAGAATGATGTATCTCCGTCACGCTTTGATTGTGACTGTTCATATGAACACCATGCGGATCTTGAAGTACATGGGTTCATACGGCTCCTGCCATTGGGTTAAGCGGAATCAGACAAAGAAATGTAATGCCATAAATCTTGCATGCTACGCTCGTATTTTGCTGTCAACATGCGATATGTATCGTCAGATTTGATAAACTTTGAGTGGGGGCGCATTGTGTTATAGCCCTGTTTTATAAGTTTCTGCAATAATGTTTTGTGACGTTGATTGAACTCGTGACAATTAACACGGGATCTAGCAAATGCTACTAGGCGAGACCCTGTGAAACTCATACACCCTGAGGCGTCAGCCGATGCGTGTATGAGTTTCAGAGAGGTCGTAACTTTCCATACACCCAGGGAAAAACCTGAATAACGAATGTATTATCCCTCAAGTCTTTTGATCTTATAGCAAAAATAATGAAAAAGGTCTATAATATAGTTACACGCTTCTGGTCCGTCATTCATAATTCAGCCGTCGTCCATTAGAGAATATCCGCGTTCATAATCCAAAGACCTATTCCATATTCCATATAATAGTATTAGCACCAAACTCAAAAAGACAATCATAGTATACATACACATAGGCTTGTTTCCTGCAAGAGAGAAGCGGTCAACAGTTTTCAATGATGCCGGCAAGGCATCATGATGTTCCAAAAATATCAAATCCGTATCGCTGATCAGTATTCTTAATCCATAATATTCGTTGTAAAGTCGTCATCTAAAGAATGATGTATCTCAGTCACGCTTTGATTGTGACTGTTCATATGAGTACCATGAGGATCTTGAAGTGCATGGGTTCATACGGCCCCTAGCCCCGGGTTAAGCGGAATGAGACACAAGTTACGAAATGTAACGCAATAGATCTTGCACGCTACGCCCGTATTTTGCTATCAGCATGCGACATGTATCGCCAAATTTGAGAAACTTTGAGTGGAGGCGCTTGGTGGTGTAGCCCTGTTTTATAAGTTTCTGCAACAATGTTTTGAGACGTTGATTAAAATCGTCACATTTAACATAGGATCCGCAAGAACCAACGGTACAACGGTCAAATTCAGCGGGTCATTTCGGTTACGAAACTGTCCGCATTTTTGCTACTGCACTGCGAGAAACGCACCACAACACAATCAACCTGATCCATTTCGATCTGCTTTCATTCGGAAACCGACCTTGATTTCTAGGACAAATGACATCTTTTGGTGAGCTATGTGTCGGAAACTTCATTGAAAATAATACACTATGACTTCATTCCATTGAATTGTGTCGAGTGGGCGAAAGTTATTCCATAAATATTGAGATATGGTCAGCTGAACTTTTGAAGCGAGCGCGTCGTCTCCGATCGCACATAAATTGCTGTTTTATATACCCCTAGTAGCAAGACATCACTGAGGGTGTATGGATTTATACCCGACCTTTTAATCAATCACAATCCCGATATTGAGTACACATTTGCTTGTGGGATGATAAATATCGGTACGCATCTTTCACACCATATTACCCATTGAGTCATGTAATATGTTATATTGTAATATCTTTTATTGTAATAAGGAGAGGGTTTCCAATCCTATTGCAATATTTGCAATAAAATATGGTTATAACAAGATACAATATCTGCCGATGTATATTTTCTTCCTTACATTAAGTAATCGATTTTGTAACTTAGTATGATTCTTCCGCAATTCGATCATCCTATATATCTTAGCAAATATTGTGATTTCTCATGGGAAAGATCGCATCCCATATGTCGACACATTTAGTCACGTGGGACCGACGTAAAGAAGTATCCTCTTACTTATGCAAGCAATATGAGTACATCTTGTCTATTTACTATGAGTACATATTTTCTGTTGACTAGGAGTACATCTTGTCTATTGACTATAAATACATATTGTCTCGTGTCATCGCTGTAGATATTTTGTTTTGCATATTTATCATTAGTTGACTCCAGATTGCGTCACAGATCTGTTCATGTACTTTATTGAAAAAATATCACTCGCAGAAATTCTCTTGAGATATCGATCTAATCTTAATGAAATTCCGTCGTGTCGTTAAGAGTTTCCACGTTAAATGAAAAAAAGATGTTGGCAAGTATGTCACGTGATCTCGCTTTTCGTTCATTAAGTGTCGCTATAGTCCAGTCAAATATGGCATCAAAAACAGAATAGTGCACCAGCGTAGCTATGTAATTATATATTCTAATTCTGTTGGAAAGTTTAGAGCCGTACAAATTACTATATACGATCATGGATTTGAAACTTAACCCATATATTCTAGTTTTCGACTGGACTGATACTAAAACAGAGCCGTGGAAGATCCGGCACATTCCTAAAAGTGGATATCCCCGTCACCAAATATTTTTCAATGACAATCCAATGGCTTATACTAAATGTAATACCAAATAAGTTAATTTACTTACTTAATAATTATATCTTCCTTAAACTGGGTGAAAGTGACCATATACAGTACCGCTCTCATTAAATGTCACTCTACCGCGGTAATTAAGGTGCTGCTACTGTGCCTCTACCGCATCGCTACTGCGTTGCTGCTGCGTTGGTACCGCGTTGTCACCGCATTGCTACCGCATTGCCACCGCACTGCTACCGCGCTGCTACTGAGGGCTCGAAATTACGGATTACTGCGCTTAAACAAAAGAAGGCTATTAACATGCGTGTATCCTAATTTATCTCGTAGCATTCGAGTTTATTATATGTGAAGGCATTGGAATACAAGAACAGTAATACAAATACATGCTATTTGACGATGCTCGTGATTCCGGCTTAGTTTCAATGGCTCCGATCCATTGGAGAAAGAGAGTGAAGGATAATGATCGGGTATATTCGGTTCATGTTATAGCATGAATATTTAGACTTCATGCTATTTTTTAAGAAATTTATATGCAAAGCTAATGCGGCTAGTTTCGCCTGAATCCGGATTTAACATTTGTTCGACGTATGTTTTCCAGTGTGGTCTCAGAGATGTGGGAGGTCACTCAATGTGATGATTTCATAGTAATATCGGCGCATAGCAGGGATGGTCTTTTTGAACGAAGACTTTAATGGGATAGACAGCGCCTAGGTCGCTGATAAACCTCAGTTGTGACGATGGAATGACATCGCCCGTACAGGTGTTTACTCATCCATGAATCATGAATATAATTGTTTCGGTATTCACATTCAGCCTATTCAGCATAACTCAGAATAGATTATTTATTATTTCTATGAATTGATTGTATTAGTTAAACGCAACGAGAGAAGCTGCTGGTATAGTGACAAGTATTCATATGACCTACAGGCCAGTAGTATATTAAGGCGAAATCTCTTATCATTTTTAATGTTGGAGGGGGGGGGGGATTGCGATGCGTAGGGCGGATAACGTCGCGTCCGTTAGAGATCACGTCCGGGTCAAAGGCCATGGTCGGTGAAGGAGTCGGCATATCATTGTGGAAAATAGAGAAGAGGCCACCTGGCTGATTAAGGTGGATGTAAAACTAGGGTTTTTCTGGAAAGAAATGCGGATAGTAAACTGACCGGACACTCAGTCAAATGGGTCCAGGTGGGCCAATATGGGGTCCTAAGGGCTCGAGCTAGGTCTCGACTTGGAGTGCTCGTCGAGTTCGGCCATGTGATCGGTGGGTAGATACACAACTAGGATTTCTTCTGAAAAAAATGAAATGCAGAATAAGAACTTTACACCCAAAACTAACCCCGGTCAAATTGGTTTACATGGGCTCTAAATGGTCTACATGGGTCGTGGCGGGTTGCTGGCTCATCATGGAGGACTCGGCATGTAGACTGCGACGGGGGGCGATTCAGGGGATCAATCTTGGTCCAAATATAGCGTGCAGGGTGTCATATTGAAGCCTACGTGGTGTAAATTACGGCTGGCATGGCTTGGACTGGAAGTGACAGCATGATACGCATACACAGTTGGGCAACATTAGAGAAAGCGGGCGTTGTGCTGGTGCACCGGTACGTGTTTGGGTGAGATAGGGACAATCTTTGATTCAAACGGGCCGTGCGGTATGTCGACTTGAAACCCACGTGGTGTAGACTGCGAATGACATTGGTGGGTCAGACTGGCATGGTTTAACCCCTTCACCGACCATGACCTTTGTCACAGACGTGATTTCGACCATACGTGATATCAACTACCATCCCATTCCCTTCGCATTATCCGCCATACCCTCAGAAGTGATACGAGATTTCACCTTAATGTACTACTCCGATCACATAGGTTTCGGGCAAGAGCTAATGTTGTGATGACATCAGGGCAAGGCAGATCATCAATCCACTCCTGGGTTAGGATACAACAAAACGAGACAAATGACGCTATATTTGGACTGGAAGGAACAAATCAATGTTGCATAAACAAACAATTGGCTTCGTTTAATATCTAACCAGCGAACATTTGTGATCCATAGAGTAGATATTGGTAGCATTGATAACTAACTTGGTTGGCTCAAAACTATATTTGGTTCGATATTTGGTTCACATGTTCCGCTGCCTCAAATCTAACTGTGTGACATTTGATTCTATTTCTCGAAATAGTGTATAACATTAATCAGCTGTGTATATCCACAATATTTTAAAAAAACGAGTGTAAATATTCTCATGATACAAATACGAAAAATGATCGCATGTATAATGAGGATATGCACTAATAAGACAAAAAAAGCTCATTTTCTGAAAGACGATTCACTATGGCAATGCAGTATATTGGGAATGAGCTTAATTACTTGCTTTTTTCTGAAAAATGGTATAGCATACTATTTAGCTTAATATTATATCAGATCACAATACATACTGAAAAGACACAGACATATTCCACCCCCCGGACAATTTCCCCTCGGATAAATTTCCACAGGACAATTTCCGTCCGATAAATTCCCCGTGCCCAGTACAATTTTCCCCCGGAAATCCCCACTACTATAAAAATGTCATTTTGTTCTATTTTTGCTACATTTAGAAAATTGTAGAAAATGTTATGATGGAGGTAGAACTGATATAATGAAAACAGAATCTGTTATGTGGAAATTCATGTTTTCGACCTGTTTGGTGTGAGGAAATGAAAGTGTCTTATTCAGGGCCATTATATAAATATACATGTATATGAATATAGTATTACACACTTCGTTATTGTATTAGAACTTCCTTGTCATGCTTAACAAATTCTGTATCTTCACGCATGTACATTTATAAGCGGTTAAATAGATATCCATGCATTAACCCGGTGAAATTATCCGGTGGAATACGTATTATATACATTCAAGCTCATGTTGTATTATTATTTCAGAATGTCTTCATCCTACGTTGTGCTATCCTTTTACAATCCTGTCATCATACAAAACATGTACTATATGAGATTAGTACGATTATGAGAAACACAAATAGCTCATAATCTTGCCATTCAATTAGCCACGTTCCGTGTTTACGATGGAAATGAAGAACTTTGCAATATTTCCTTTGTTTGGTAGTATTTTGAGCATCTGTATAACTGTTTATCATGTCGTATTTAAGATCCGACGGTAATGAGATTATGGCTCTCAGAACAATACAATACCTGTATTTCCCTTTCCTGGTGGTATATGATTGTTTTAACATTGGGAGGGGATTATCGGTGGGGGGATGGGGGGGGATATAAATTGACGATGGGGAATTGCCCTGGAGGAATTTATCCGGTGGAATACGTCCTGGGGTAATTGCCTGGAGAGGGAAGATTGTCCTACAGATGTTCAGCCACTGGTTCGTATAATTTCACTTTGCCCTATCTTATAACCCAGGACAATCATTTTGGACTGGTGATAGATGGTCTATTTTCATGTAGTATTTGATAAATTATATATTATTCTAAGCATAATGACAGTTTCACTGAATACTGGGAAAATATAGTAAAATTGTGTCATGAATCGCCAGCTCAAAATATTGTTGTGGGTTGAAAAAATAGGGCAAAGTGAAATCATACGAACCAGAATCTGATCAGATGGGTTACTGCACAGACAGGCTCTCCTTTGTTATCTCAATATTGTGCAACAGGCGGATTATTATCAAACACGTCATTATCATGCCTTAAAGGAACTTGTGCATTCATGTCAATCAGACCTAATTATAAGCTGACTCTCGGGCATAGACTGAAATTCATATCATATTCTTTATATTCAGTTTGAAGGTTATCAATTTAGTACAGATTCAAAATATAGAATTTGGGAGATCACACACGATTTTCGGATAGTTTTACGCTGGAACGATTAGACCGTTGCACTAAATATCACCACTTTCACAGTTTATTAGTATTAACGGAGTAACTGACGTTCATGAGCTTATAGAACTATATCAGAGTTTCTGGATTTTTTTTCAAACATGCTCGCAATAGGGTGAATATAAATAATATATTGATACGTTCCTTGGACTGAATATTATGGTTTTGGTGCCCCCAAGAAATTCATACTAATTCAATTCCCATAAAAAGCCAGCTTACAAATACCTGGAAGATGATCCCCAAGATCCTCCTACTTCCACCCCAATTCCCCATATCTACTCCCCGCGTCTTATCCTAGCCTAAATACTGAATAGTCCAGTAAATCTAGCGCATTTTTGGGGTCAACCCACCACAAATTGCAACAGAATTTATTTCACTGCTATGCATTTCAGAAAGGTGCCCAGAATAATATACTAAAAGTCTACAATCCCATATGCATGGGAAATATCTTAAATTTCATGTTGAAATTTGAGGTATTTTTCGCGAAATTTCAGTGTTTATCTGTCTCTTGCTCCTATAAGAAAACCTTGTACTTGGTAGTAAGCGTGAAAGAAATGGGTCATTACTTACACTCATTCCATTCGTTATCATATCAAGGTTATACTCAGCCTAAAATAACACCCTTGCACGAAAATATTTATGGAGAAATTCAAAATGGCGGATGTATGGGGTCATTCTAAATGTGAACTTTTTACCATTTTCATGACAGTCCAGGCAATCTATCTGGGTTTTTTTAGCTGGACCCAAAACCAATTGCAGCAGAATTTTTTTCACTAATATGCATTTTTAATAGGTCCACAGAACAACATACTAAAAATCTACCAAAATCTATTTGGTGGAGATACGACTTTTTCTAAAACAAAGATACACCATCATGCTTCATATTTAAGAAGGTAGAAAATATTGGTTTGTCTCTGAATAAGGACAGTTTATCATCCAGAAATCCAATCAATACATGATGATCTAGGATACATTATTCTATGGTGGTGAAAACATTTGCATTCTCAATGGATTTGCTCATAAAAGTAGATAGCAAAACGAGAGTTCAGCACCAGGGTATATAATCATACATGGTCATATCCTGCCAGTTGGCATTATTTCCATTAGCATTGTTATCCGAAAGGAAAAATGCAGCCTTGCCAATCAGTAGAGAGAGAAATTAGATTCAACGTCGCGTTTAGCAATAGTTCAGATATATACTGACAATCTGCCAAACATTTATGATCCATCACAATTGTGTGTAAGACAAATGTTGCTGATGAAAGAAGAATAATTATGCAGATCCTAATATATCATTTAATTATCAAACAAAAATGGTAACATTATTAGGGGAAGTGACTTCTCATACATATATTTGATGTCTTTTATTGTTATTCCTCATGAACACTGCCATAAGTTGAGGAATATTTCACAGCAATATCAATCCCAATACCAGTCTTCACCAATGTCATTTTCAAAGGTCTGGGTTTGATGACTTTGCACAGTTCAGTCGTTTGCATTCTCCACACACACTTGAACAATACAGGCCATGATCCTTACAGGCACATCTGCTTCAGCTGCAATCCTTCTTGCAGTTCCACCTGATAACCTCAAGTAACCCCTGAAGCTGGTGGCAGATCAGTTTTCGCAGGGAGAAACCGATTGAATTGTCCACTCTCATTTTTGTGGCTGCAATGGATGGTCTTCCCCTCAAGTCAATTCTTTCGTCTGGGTTACTACTATATAAAAATATAAGCGTTTTCTATGCTGCTGCAATAAATGACCTTCGTCGGGACTCCCATGACCTGGATGAACACTTCAGCTTGTTGGCGAAATAACTCAGTGACAGTTGTCTTCTTCAAGGCAGCACCTTTGGCAATGCCATATGGTCGGTATACTGTGTCACAGCTCAGGATGGCATGCACAAGCATCACATTTGTACAGACTTGCATTCCCAGCACAGCCTTTGTCTTCTTGACATTCCAAACTCTCCGGCCTCGCTAGTGACATGGTCATTCAATCAAAGAAAGACGAATTCCCAGCAAACAACGTCAACAAGTAGCAGTTCATTACTCTTATGAGTGACCAGTTGGAAAGGGCGGGATGTTTCATATGCAGATGTTTTTATTGTAAATTACAAGCGTCTAGTCCGTCATTCATAATCCAGCCGTCGTCCATTAGAGAATATCCGCGTCCATAATCCAAAGACCTATTCCATTTTCCACATAACAGTATTAGCACCCAAATTCAAAAAGACAATCATAGTATACATAAACATAGGCTTGTTTCCTGCAAGAGAGAAGCGGTCAACAGTTTTCAATGATGCCGGCAAGACATCATGATGTTCCAAAAATATCAAATCCGTATCGCTGATCAGTATTCTTAATCCATAATATTCGTTATAGAGTCGTCATCTAAAAAAAAGATGTATCTCAGTCACGCTTTGATTGTGACTGTTCGTATGAGTACCATGAGGATCTTGAAGTACACGGGTTCATACGGCCCCTAGCCCCGGGTTAAGCGGAATTAGACACAAGTTACGAAACGTAGCGCCATAGATCGACTGAAAGCATCAAAACTTTGGTTGGTTATGATATTGACCTGTTAGTTCTGCTGTTTTCACGCAGACATGGATGGCAATGACATCTACTTTCAGCCAAGAGAGAATGCAAAGAAACGGATAGTTTGGAATGTCAAGAAGACAAAGGCTGTGCTGGGAATGTAAATCTGCACAAATATGCTGTTTGTGCATGCCATTCAAGGCTGTGACACAGTATACTGACCATATGGCATTGGCAAATGTGCGGCCGTAAAGAAAACAACGCTCAATGAGCTATTTCGCCAACAAGCTGAAATGTTCAACCAGGCCATTGGAACTCCCGATTGAGGTTATCTATTGCAGGTGCTTGTGTGTTTATACAATGGTAACCCTGACGAAGCAATTGGCTGCATGAGATACAAGCGTTTCTGTGACAAAAACGAATCATATATGTGCAGGTACAATTACAACACATATAAGGGAAGTGGAAAGCGGTGCGACATACTGGCATTCAAAACCTTCCACCAGCATCAGCTAAGTATCACGGTTCGCGTGTTTGGAGTGGAAAGGGGAAGGCCATCCATTGCAGCCACAAGAATGAGGGTGGACGGCTTCTCTCTGTGAAAACTGAACTGCCACCAGTTCCACTGGCACACTTTGAGGTTATCAGGTGTAACCACAAGAAAGATTGCAGCTGGAGAAGATGCATCTGTAGGAGCATGGCCTATATTGTTGAAAATGTAAAATGAAACATGGTAAATGGCATGGTAGAACGTCATGGTAGAACATCAAGTTTGCCTATAATCTAGATTATTATTTGTTTGATAATTAGATGATAGGATCTGCATAATTATTCTTCTTTCGTCAAAACATATCTGACACACAATTGCGATAGATCATTAATGGTTTGCAGAGCTGTATTTTTCAACAAGGCACATGTTGAGATAATAGAGAGATATCTCCATGAGTGGGTTTGTGGAAATATTGTCTGTGACAGTTATCGGTTGAAGGAAAATATATCACAGCTTGTCATTTCATTTATTTTGGGAGAGAATTCCTCTTTCAGATGATTATGCTAATGGCAAAAATGTTAAATGACTGAATATTACCATGTATAATTCTTATAGCCTGATGCTGAACTATCAGTTTGCTATCTACGCTTATGAGCAAATCCACCGGGAAGACACATGTTTTCACCACCATGGCATACTGTACCCTGGGTCATGTATTAATTGGATTTCTGGATGATAAACTGTCCTTATTCATGGAAAAAGACGATATCCTACCTTGCTTATATGAGGCATAATGGCCTATTATTATGTATTATAAAATGGCGTATCTTTGTTTTCAAAAAAGTCATATCTCCACCAAATAGATTTTGGCAGACTTTTAGTATGTTGTTCTGAGAACCTATTAGAAATACATACCGGTGAAAAAAAATGGTGTTGCAATTTGCTTTGGGTCCAGCTAACAAAAACCAGATAGATTGCCTGGACTGTCATGAAAATGGTAAAAAGTTCAGATTTAGAATGACCCCATACATCCGCCATTTTGAATTTCTCCATAAATATTTTCGTGCAAGGGTATTATTTTAGGCTGAGTATAACCTTGATATGATAACGAATGGAATGAGTGTAAGTAATGACCCATTTCTTTCACTCTTAGTACCAAGTACAAGGTTTTCTTATAGCAGCAAGAGACAGGTAAACACTGAAATTTCGCGAAAAATACCTCAAATTTCAACTTGAAATTTAAGATATTTCCCATGCATATCTGTTTGTAGACTTTTAGTATGTTATTCTAGAGATCTTTCGGAAATGCACTGCAGCAAAAACAATTCTGTTGCAATTTGTGGTGGGTCAAACCTCAATTTGACTGGACTAGAAGCACTACACAAAAAGGCGGATTTCACGTACTGGGGAAATGTATTGCTTAATAATGGGAGAGGCCACTGTTTGCACTTCTTTACATAGATGCCCTCTAGTGCGGATGTTTGTATTTTATAGCGTATAACCCGTACATTGCAGCTTGGAGAGGCCAAGATGACAAATACATTTACGGGATATATATTATAGATAAGGCATCCTATATTTCATATACCCAAAATAGTATGTTCACAGGTATGGAATATTTAGTATCAAATTATATTCCATACAGCAGGAAATGTAAAATAACCAATTATGGCAAGACTGCCTTAAATTTAAGCAAATAAAACTCTTTGAATACATTCGAGAGGTATGACAAAGTATTTGTATATATGAATATTTATTTAAATTTAACCTATCACTAAAATGCAATGTCGAAGTTCCATCAACCGGCTTCCCCCAAGAGGTACGTCTCATACTCGTTCATTATGCTTTTTAACGTCATAAGAAGGTAATTCTTTTATATGGCAAATATTAAGATTTGACATCATGAAATGGTAATTCTGATACATGGCAAATATTAAGATTTCATCTAATTTTATCTAGACTGTAAAGAAAACCAAATGAAGCATTATAAGTTATTTCACCGTCTGGTAAATATATGCATATTTCGATGAGAGCAAATATTCAGTTTACCCCTTTCACTGATGGTTATACGGGTATGCCATTCCATTTTATATGATCGGCAAATATATGGCAGAACTGAACTTTTGCAACCAGTTTGGTAAATACTGCAAATATATGCAAATGTTAAGGAATGACTGCGCTGTAAATATATTGGAAATATTTTCATTTACCAACAGTTTAATATCCTTTAAATGTTGTCAATAGTAATATTTCATTTTGGAAATTAATGCAAATATGAAAATGTGATATGGTTTTATTGTGTGTAGGGAATATAATTTTTATTTTGATCATTCAACACGCTCTCGTGGATAATATGAGTGCGTAATACGTGGCGTAACACGACAAGTGCAAGGGAAACTGTGTGGGGTTTCTTTGCTTATTTCATACAATGCCAACTACAATGGATTGGTTAGAAAGCTCTACTTCTTGGCGATTTCCACTTCGTCGTTTCAGGAATCAGGAGTCACCCTGTAGCATAAGATGGAAACGAAGAATACATGTAATATAGAGGACATCGTAACTCTTCCCAATACACCGTATAAAATAAACTACGTGATTCACCGGTAATACACGTAGAAATATTACACAATTCAATGTAATATAATTTACAGAAAAATGAAACAGAAGTAAAACTTCATACTGTCCTGTCTCAAATTTGTCACAAATGCGGCCTTAATTTACTATCCATATCCGAGTATCCCACACTCTGGGTAGCGAAGAAATTGAATACACATGTTTAACTTCTCCTTGCTGAAATTTACACAAGATACATATAGGTGCACGACCCAACAGCATGCCGTTTCCTCACTCCAACATGTCGAAATGCGAGTATTTTTTCTTACGTGTCCTTCTCCCACAAGCAAATTTAGTGAACTGATTCTAGCTGTACACTGTATGCTTGGTTATAACGCATGCAGCACTTTTGTCTTGGCGAAACATATGCACGTTGTGATTGGTTGATCATTATGTTAGCCTGATAAGCGTAATATGATTAGAATTCTGATTGACAGACAGGTCGGGCCTGCAGACAACAGGCGACTTTTACAGACATTAATCCCTAATACAACCGTCTTCCCAAGATATCTAAAAGATAAACGGGAATATATCATTCGTCTATCGGATAAGCTAAGATGAAGACCCGGCTTATCGGCATGGTGAAACAAGTTATGCAAGCTTATCTATGGTGGCCAAAAGCAATTAAATCCGAATGTGCAAAGTCTCCAATTTCCAACAATGCCCAGATATCTGTATCTTTATATCAGCGATGATGAAGTGGAACAATAGAATGCAGTAGCTCCTACAAGAGAATTTCGGGTGCATTAAATTTTAAACCAGAGACCGCACAATCACAGTCTCCGGAACCAGGCATAAATTTAACAAAATATGCAAGATTTATCGTTCAAAGAATTGAGCTTAAAGCATATTTTGTCAACTTTTGAAAGCATGTCGTATATCGTTAGGACATTCCACGTTGAAGAATGGGAAGAAAAGTTATTCTGGTGAAGACGACAGAGGACCTGCACGCCCAATGCGTCAGTAGTATACAAAGCGTAGATCTCTGAGGATTTGTGGAGGACGGAATGTGGAAAAAAGAAATGTTGGTTGTAAATAAGGATTGTTTGACGTCACACCAGGAGCTTCAATATGACCCTGCGCCCTTATGGTTAGTGCAAACACAGGAATATCACCGTCTAGACTACGCATGTGCAGTCCACACGCCAAACTCCTCCTTTAGATGATACCCTTTTAGCATGCAAAAATCTCCATATATTAGATCGAGTCTATTTTTCTAATATCTGATGTTAGTTTATTGGTAAATTTATAATATAGAAAACCGCTTTTTCTAACCCAATAGGGTTGATTGTGGCGATTGAATGCAAATGTGCATGGTGTATATCCACACGGCTCTAACTAGCCTGTCGGCCCGCCTCGGGTGAACTGGACATTTGACTATGTTCCATCAGTCAGTGATAGTCGTACAATGCTATGACAATTGTTAACAAAACAATGCAGAATATGAAATATGTCAATTTTTCAGTGGCAGGCTGTTTTGAGTATAGACCAGAACGTTGTATTTCACTGAACATTGTGTTTATCGTCAAATTTCAATCGCCGTTTTGGGACACCGATTTTGTGTAAAATTGGTGTCTAATCAAACGTTTTCTGTGAAATCAGGAAATTATCTTAGCTCAATTAAGAATACACAAAATATCGAAATGGACCTGGCGCGGTTCAGTGAGATTTTGGCCACCATGGAGATCTCACAGTGGAACCCATTCTTATTGACTGTATAGATTTTAAGATTTTAAGAGATTCTTTTTATCGAGCAGTTATTTCAGATGATCTTTTTAGTCGAGTGAGAGAAGACTGTATCTTAGTTGATTTGAGAGAAATCAGTTTGTGGCATGAGTTTTAATGCATGTGCATGTCTTTTGGTGTGTTGTGTTGATTACTTATGGTTTGCTGGGTTGTTGACTTGCTTTTGTTAGAATTCATAGAATTTTGTTTATTTGTCGCTATATAGCTGAAATATTGCCGAACGCGACATTAAACTTAGTTTATTCTCTCTTTCTCTCTCCTTGGCACCATGAGGTGCGCTTTGAAGTGCCAAAATGAAATATCACCTACGAAAGAAAGTTTCAATTAGCCGGAGGATGGCAAAATAAGGAGTCGAAATATCGAGTCAAAAAGAGCCGTACGCTTTTCAGAGCTATTGAAGTATATCATGTCTTATGGTCTGAGTAATGTCCCCTCTCTGGGTCTTAGGGTGTTTGAATAACAGCATCTTGAAGTAGTGGATTTGTGCAAAATCGCCTATTTCGAACAGAAAACAGCACATTTTCTCTCCGTGAACACACCAGGCCAGTCTAGAACCAATAACTTTACCCCGAAATATTGGTCGTGTCAGTAGTCAGTTGTTGCCCAAAATATTGCGTATTACACATTATATTATCCCCTCCATCACCTCACACCCAACCTTGGCAAGCCGCGTTGGGTGTTACAATTTTGTTTGCTGTTGTCGGCGGTGTTCGCTCTTGTCCAGTCAGAATTACAAGCGTCTAGTCCGTCATTCATAATCCAGCCGTCGTCCATTAGAGAATATCCGCGTCCATAATCCAAAGACCTATTCCATTTTCCACATAACAGTATTAGCACCAAATTCAAAAAGACAATCATAGTATACATAAACATAGGCTTGTTTCCTGCAAGAGAGAAGCGGTCAACAGTTTTCAATGATGCCGGCAAGACATCATGATGTTCAAAAATATCAAATCCGTATCGCTGATCAGTATTCTTAATCCATAATATTCGTTATAGAGTCGTCATCTAAAAAAAAAGATGTATCTCAGTCACGCTTTGATTGTGACTGTTCATATGAGAACCATGAGGATCTTGATGTACATGGGTTCATACGGCTCCTAGCCCCGGGTTAAGCGGAATTAGACACAAGTTACGAAACGTAGCGCCATAGATCTTGCACCGCACTATAAGAAACTACCGTTGTGTAGCGTCAATCTTCGGCCATGTTCGCTCTTGTTCGTATTCAAATGTCATCCAACTGTTCTGGTAATCTATGAGACCATTTGCTGTCCAAGCCACTCTAATCGTAGTCCACTCTACGATCGCTTCAATACACGGCCCACAATCCACACCGAAAATGCGCTTTCTCTCTTACTCTCCAAGTGCGCATTCGTGTATCACTGACCCTACACTGGTCAGGACCCTGTAGAAAACGATAGTTCAGTCACCCCCACGTCTTGTTCCGAGTGAGCATCCAGGTTTTTCCTGTATCATTCAGAGTTCTCTCCATTTGCGCAAAGATGGAGCCACCGCTTGGTTGAACGTGTGCACCCTTACTCCCCTACCACACTATCGTATGGCGCATGCCTGGGTCCCCGGAGTCTCGTTGCATGGGTGAAATCTCCATGTCTCTCACCCTCTCGATCTCCGTAAATCGTCCTACTTTCTCTTGGCATGCTCAATCCATTGCGCATGTGCAGGGTCAAAGATCAACACCGGTCACGATATCCAAAGGTCAATGGACGCCCAGATCTTCTTTCTCTACTACTTAGAATTATATTTCTCAAGGAATAATCCCTCTATTGGGGGAATGAAACAATGCATTATTCAGCATAATTGGCAACCAATCTTGTGCGACACATGTGAAAACTATTCAGATGGAAGCAAGAAGGTTACTATCAAAGTGAGAACGTGTATTGATAATCATGAAACACTGGTGATATCAATGCTAATTCTGATCAATATACCCCAATTGATTTTTAATTTTGCTCTATTATGCAGATTTGCACAATCGTACATAAAAAAACACCGGCGCGTGTCTATATCAACAAGGTTTGCGTGCTATTGTACCTGGAAGAGTTTGATGAACTTACTTGAGAGCATTTTCGAGAATCCCGCAGTGCGTCAGATATCTGTGTGCATTCCGATTAAAATAAATATATTCCCCTAATGTGCACATTACTACATGGGACCACTTTTTCCTAAAGAGAGGCATAAGAGAATGTTTAGTATCTCCTGAA
>JAVTVY010040804.1:0-17637 GCA_036873755.1 Hanleya hanleyi | reverse complement strand
GGTCTTGGTATTGAAGCCCCTTGGGGTCTTGTTTTTCGTAACAACATGAAGACAGCCAAAATTACCCAGAAAATCGCTTTGAGAGCAACTGGCATGACCACAGAAACCCTAATTTTCAACTCCTGCAGTTAACCCAGTGAGGTGATCCAAAAAATCATATTCATACATTGTTTTTCCAAATTATAATATCTGATCGGAAACAAACTGTGGTATACTTGTACGCATTCTCTCTGGATGAAGCTATTAAAAGGCAATTAAAACAAAAAATCGACCATAGAGGTCCATGTCCCCCGCTAGCAGCACCAGTTATGGTGGATTATATCCACCATAACTGGCGCTGCTGCTGCGGGGGCCATGGACCTCTATGGTCGATTTTTTTTGGTCGATGGTATCTCATGTCATTGATGAAGAGTATGATTTGAAAATGGACATATCGCTAATGAGCTTAACATAATCTAATACAGCGGATGGCACCCATATTGGATAATGCACATCCATAAAACATAATACCAAATGTCCTCTCACCAATGTCCATGCACTCCCCAAGTTTGAAATAGACTGGTTGAATCGTTCTAGAGTTATTGTCCAGACAAGATCTAAATGCTGAAAATCTAAGATGACTGATGGTGGCCATCTTGGATTACACAGGTAACTGAAAAGCAATGACAACTGTCCTCTCACCGATGACCAAACTGCAAGTTTGAAGTCGATCAGTTGAATTATTCTAGAGTTGTTGTCCAGACAAGATGCAACTGCTTAAAATGTAACATAATCCAATATTGCTGGTAGATGGCAGCCAAATTGGATTATGCTCGTTCATGAAACACAATCCTAACCGGGATCTCACCAAGGTCAAGGGACTCCCCCAAGTTTGAAGTAGATCAGTTGAATCGTATTCCAGTTATTGTCCGGACAAGATCCAACTGCTTATAATCCAATATGGCTGACGGCGGCCATATTAGATCACGCACATTGCTGAAAAACAATCCCAACCGTCCTCTCACAAATGTCAAGGCACACCCCAAGTTTGAAGTCGATCGGTTAAATCGTTCACGAGTTATTGTCCGGACAAGAAAATCTAAGATCCAACTGTTTATAATCCAATATGGCTGACGGCAGCCATATTGGATTATGCACATTGCTGGAAAACAATCCAAACTGTCCTCTCACCGATGTCAAGGCACTCCCCAAGTTTGAAATAGATCAGTTGAATCGTACTCCAGTTATTGTCCGGACAAGATCAAACTACTTAAAATCCAATGAAATCCAATATGGCTGATGGTGGCCATATTGGATTAACGCGTCCTTGAAAAACAATCCTAATCCTCCTCTCAACAATGTCAAGGCACTCCCCATATATGAAGTAGATCGGTTGAATCATTCTCGAGTTATTGTCCGGACAAGATCCAACTGCATATAATCCAATATGGCTGACGGCAGCCATATTAGATTACGCACATTGCTGAAAACCAATCCCAACCGTCCTCTCACCAATGTCAAGGCACACCCCAAGTTTGAAGTTGATTGGTTAAATCGTTCACGAGTTATTGTCCGGACAAGAAAATCTAAGATCCAACTGCTTATAATCCAATATGGCTGACGGCGACCATATTGGATTATGCACATTGCTGAAAAACAATCCCAACTGTCCTCTCACCGATGTCAAGGCACTCCCCAAGTTTGAAGTAGATCAGTTGAATCGTACTCCAGTTATTGTCCGGACAAGATCAAACTGCTTAAAATCCAATGAAATCCAATATGGCTGATGGTGGCCATATTGGATTGAGCACGTCCTTGAAAAATAATCCTAATCCTCCTCTCAACAATGTCAAGGCACTCCCCATATATGAAGTAGATCGGTTGAATCATTCTCGAGTTATTGTCCGGATAAGATCCAACTGCATATACTCCAATATGGCTGACGGCAGCCATATTAGATTACGCACATTGCTGAAAACCAATCCCAACCGTCCTCTCTCCAAAGTCAAGGCACACCCCGAGTTTGAAGTTGATCGGTTAAATCGTTCACGAGTTATTGTCCGGACAAGAAAATCTTAAGATCCAACTGCTTATAATCCAATATGGCTGACGGCGACCATATTGGATTATGCACATTGCTTAAAAACAATCCCAACTGTCCTCTCACCGATGTCAAGGCACTCCCCAAGTTTGAAGTAGATCAGTTGAATCGTACTCCAGTTATTGTCCGGACAAGATCAAACTGCTTAAAATCCAATGAAATCCAATATGGCTGATGGTGGCCATATTGGATTGAGCATGTCCTTGAAAAACAATCCTAATCCTCCTCTCAACAATGTCAAGGTACTCCCCATATATGAAGTAGATCGGTTGAATCATTCTCGAGTTATTGTCCGGACAAGATCCAACTGCATATAATCCAATATGGCTGACGGCAGCCATATTAGATTACGCACATTGCTGAAAACCAATCCCAACCGTCCTCTCACCAATGTCAAGGCACACCCCAAGTTTGAAGTTGATCGGTTACATCGTTCACGAGTTATTGTCCCGACAAGAAAATCTAAGATCCAACTGCTTATAATCCAATATGGCTGACGGCGCCGTCAGCCATATTGGATTACGCACATTGCTGAAAAACAATCCCAACCATCCCCTCACCAATGTCAAGGCACACTCCAAGTTTAAAGTTGATCAGTTAAATCATTCACTAGCTGGCCGGACAAGAAAATCTAAGATCCAACTGCTTATAATCCAATATGGCTGACGGCGACCATATTGGATTATGTACATTGCTGAAAAACAATCCCAACTGTCCTCTCACCGATGTCAAGGCACTCCCCAAGTTTGAAGTAGATCAGTTGAATCGTACTCCAGTTATTGTCCGGACAAGATCAAACTGCTTAAAATCCAATGAAATCCAGTATGGCTGATGGTGGCCATATTGGATTGAGCACGTCCTTGAAAAACAATCCTAATCCTCCTCTCAACAATGTCAAGGCACTCCCCAGGTATGAAGTAGATCGGTTGAATCGTTCTCGAGTTATTGTCCGGACAAGATCCAACTGCTTACATTCCAATATGGCTGACGGCAGCCATATTAGATTACGCACATTGCTGAAAAACAATCCCAAACGTCCTCTCACCAATGTCAAGGTACACCCCAAGTTTGAAGTTGATCGGTTAAATCGTTCACGAGTTATTGTCCGGACAAGAAAATCTAAGATCCAACTGCTTATAATCCAATATGGCTGATGGCGACCATATTGGATTATGCACATTGCTGAAAAACAATCCCAACCATCCCCTCACCAATGTCAAGGCACACTCCAAGTTTAAAGTTGATCAGTTAAATCATTCACGAGTTATCGTCCGGACAAGAAAATCTAAGATCCAACTGCTTATAATCCAAAATGGCTGACGGCAGCCATATTGGATTACGCACATTGCTGAAAAACAATCCCAACTGTCCTCTCGCCAATGTCAAGGCACACCCCAAGTTTGAAGTTGATCGGTTAAATAGTTCACGAGTTATTGTCCGGACAAGAAAATCTTACGGAATTAAGGAATAAAGCGGGGGACAATTAAAGGTGAATATGTATGACGATTCGAAGTCCGTGAGTTCTAACCTGGGCATATTAATTCTAAACATCAATTTTCTAATAGCACAGAGCTGTCATATTGCAACCCAGCCTATTGCCACAACACCTATAGATGATGTTTTTATCTTTCAGAAGATTGTCACCGGTGAGCTTACTGGAGGAAGATGACAGCAATATTATGATGCTGGAATCCCGAATCCATTCACCATATGAGGCAAGAATTCAACAGGTGGGGGAACTTCCAACAATCTGATTAAAACTAGATCTAGAAAAATCTCCCTTCTTTACATGTTGCTTATAGAAGATCTGGCACTAAGGCCCAGATTTCTGCGTTCAAAACCTAGTTATCGACCAATCAAGTTCACACTTCTGACCGTCTTACTGTGCAGTGAGTGGGCAACAGATTTACGGTACGGTAATTTCCCTATTAATTCGCGATGTAGTGATGAAACTCACCACTCCAAAAATTGGCTACTTTCGAATTATTTGTTGAGCCAATTCTAGAAAAACGCGAGTGTTCGAATTAAATGTCGCGCCGACTTTCACGGAGAATCCAAAATGGCGGACCGCTTCGCCGTGGTCGTAGTGATCGTATTTATTAACGTGTATTAACTTTGAGATCTCACCATAGTTTCCATAAAATGCAGTGTATGATGTCAGAAAATCTCCTCTATCCTGATAAAGGCGTCTAATTTTATTCCAGGAAGTCAAGCATATTTATCGAGTGACAAGTTCAGCACGATCATGCAGATTTTTGAGCTGACGTCCGTAAATTCGCGTCCATAATAACATCGTAAAAGTAGGCCAAAACATTGAACGTATTCCTTCCTTTTTGTTCAGTATTAGCTATGATCTATATTATGAAACCTAACTGACATGGAATTGAATGAATATTCTATATATATAAAACTATACACATATTAGAGTATTCCATGTTCGAGTCGTTCGGTATGTCGACGTTGTTGTTGTGAACCCTGAAAATGAACCAACGGCAAATTTATGTAGGATTATATCACGAAGTTTTAGACAGATTAGCGGACTGTCATAGACTTTTTGGTCTTCATTGTGCATGATTTTACACACACCATCCAGGACTTGAATAAATATCCCGGACCTATGACACGAAATTAATGTAGAATTAACGGCGGATTGTACAAGAGAACCGAGTGTCAGTCGGCAATACACGTTTCGATTTGTTTGTTTCAAGTATGAGAATATCTATTACGGTACCGGTACTGTAACCGTTTACTAAAAGTATACTGTTATGTTCTCATCTCCGAAACTTTACCTAATGCCATTTAAATGTTTCTCAAATTTGTTTAGCATATAGAGTAATGGAATAGCGAGTAGCGATGTTTTGATTCTTAGTGTAAAAATGCGCGGTGTAATTCCAAAGAATTTTTGATTGCTGAAATTTTGGTAAGTTCGTGGGTATTCATAAGAAATATTTTCATTCACAATAAAATATTTAACAAAACCGGAAAGAGTAAGTCTTTATGATAACTATATTTGAACAAAACAGAGCACATGCAGAGATGATTGTTGTCGGCGCTTCACATCGCGAATTTTGTTTGTCAACTGTGTGATTTCCTGTCTATGTTTCATTAAACGATAGGTGTATTTTGTTAAACTTTTTCATTTTAAGTTTATCTAATTATCTAAATAAGCAGGTGTGTGGCCCCCCCACCTACCAAGAGGGGAACCGAGGATGCCATGGTGCACAACCCCAAGACTATCCCCGAGTTTCCATCTGAATGTGCCGATTTGAAAACATGTAGCTTTAATCTCGGATGAATTAAAGCCAGTAAACAGTGCTTTAGTAAATTACATGTATGATGCTTTTATTTTATGCTGTTTTATGTTATATATTGTTATCGTAGTGCTCCTGTAATAAAATAAAGTGCTGTATTCTCATATATGCATCCGTTTTACATTTTTGTATCAAATCGTCACCACTCACTTGAGCCTGTTGCCCGCTGTTCAGTTGTTCGTATTCCACATAAACTGCATGGTAATTTCAATAATATCACTTGATTGAAAGTTCCCGTTTCACAATGTATGACTGCCGACTCAAAATCAAGTCATTCAACAGTGCTTTAATTCTTGAAAAGGAAACTTTTACCTGCATCCGATCGTCTTTCTGATTTGAGATTTGGCCCGACTGCAGCTTTTCTATAATTTATAAATATACACTCAGTAAATATAACCGGAACCACTTCAGAGAATATACAGAAATCGACATCTCAATTAACTGGTAAATTAGACCGATCTATGTAAGTTGTGATTGTATTCTGGTCGAAGAATCATGGCGAAAAAATCTACCAAATGTACAATCCCGTTTCTCAACGGTTTAGTGAAATTAATTCAGCCTTTCAGAGAATCTAGTTGAGGAAAGTTATAAAATATATCCATATGTTCAATATCATGATGCTTTTGTCCGTGCAGTACTGAGAACCATATGTGGATGGATTTATTCCATTTTTCTAAAAAAAAATCTAAACAACACTAATATCGAAATTACAACCGCGGCATGCGATTGTTGACTCCAGGTCAGATCGATAGCCGGCTTCATCTGAAAATATATTAGCATAAAATGTATTCTATTTAATCACCAACGTATAAAAGTTAAAGGGGGCATGAATTAATGAGGGACGATGAACCACCGTAAAGACTTCAACAGAAACGGAGCGCCATGAAAATTTCCTTAGACCGTGTCACGTCGATCACCGTTGTCGGTGATTTTTATGTTCCGTTCAAACATAATTCATTCGCATGCAGTTCTGCCTTCTCGGAAAATATTCACCGTGTTTTTCAAATAAAGGAATGCTGGTTTAAAGAAAGATATTTGATATACGAACGGCTGGAAAGTGAAGAATGATTCAATAGCGGGCCGTGTGCAGACGCTCGACCACGTGCGGGGACTACCGTATATATTTTTCCCGACTGCGGCGAAACGCGATCAAGTTAGGATAAAATTACAGGACTGCGGAGTTAATTGAATCAATTTTATTCCTTATAGACTGTAAGTAATAGTAATTCAGTCTGATTATATTGTACCATTCCCTGTTGTTTCTCTGCGCTTACAAATAATAGCATACGCCGATATACTATACGAGATTCTAGTAACACATTCACTTTACTTTCATCGACACGAACTCCGTGGCGAAAACGGGAGTGTTCGAATTTATTGTTTCACGGATATTGAAAATGCTCCCGTGTTCGTTTTATTAGGATGGACAAAATCACGACAGCGGAAAAATCGGCCGTTTTCGAATTAAGTTTGGAAGGTGAATTAATAGGGAAATTACCGTACTTGTAAAACTCATCTCATATATTTTAACTTGTTTCATCAGATGAATATTTTATTACTAGAGACCATGATGATGATACTCGATTTAACATGAATCAAATTCAGATATATCGATCAATCTCAGGAATATTACGAGATCAGTCTACCCCCACAACGTTGTGGCCTGAACTTGACATTACAAACAACAATGCTAAATCATGGAGAAGCTATGTGATTGGTCATTATGCAGAACATTAAAACAGGAGGGTTGATCTCAGATCTACAGGATCTTTTTGGGACCACAATGTTATAAGTCCTATCTTAGATAGCACTAGTCCAACATTTAATATGGCCGGTATAGATTTGGCTGGTTGAATTTAGTTCTAAAGCTAGCTAACCTGGCTGGTTATAATTCAAGAATTTCAGCTTTGTATAATGAAATATACCAGCTCGATGGTCTGACAAAGTTTTATGGTAAATTCATGCCCAGAAACGCTGCCTGTCAAAGTATTTTATTCTATCCATTCACTCACAAGAGCATGATTACAAGGGAGGTAATTGTGATGCGCAAAAAGCTGCACAGAAACTCATTCTTGTAACCAGGGAGCCACGTTAAGGCTGAGAAGTCAATGCACCATCGTTTCCATATTGCTGAAGACTGGATGCAGTTGTTTATGTCATAGAAATATGGTTGAACATGGCAATAACTTTCTCAAATAAAATTATTGTCAGATGTCTGCAGCATTGCTGTTGGGGACACCTTTGAATTTGGAAGGGGGTGACAAAGGAAGTCCACTTAATTCAAAGTTTGGCAGCTGATGATAAGAGGACAGTATCCAGTCTGGCAGCGGGCAATATGATGAGTGAATCGAGTTTAGAAGCTGGGAAGAGGACAGTACCCAATTGGGCTTCTGGCAATACGATGAGCGAGTCCAGTTTCGAAGCTGACAAGGGGAAAGTATGCAGTTCGGCAGCTGTTGATAAATGGACAGTGCCCAGTTTGGCAGCTGGTGATGAGCAAAGAGTGTTCAGTTTGGAATTTGCTAAGGGGACAGTACCCAGCCAGGCAGCTTGGAATACGAGTGAATCCAGTTCTGAAGCTGGGAAGAAGACAGTACCCAGTCTGGCAGCTGGCAATACGATGAGTAAATCCAGTTTCAAAGCTGAGAAGGGGACAGTACCCAGTTTGGCAGCTGCTGATAAGCAGAGAGTATCCTTTTTGGAACCTGGCAAGGGGACAGTACCCAGTTCGACAGCTGGTGAGAAGGGGACGGTACCCAGATTGGCAGCTGGTAATAAGCAAATAGTGTTCAGTTTCGAAGATGGTAAGGGGACTGTACTCAGTCTGGCAACTGGCAGTGCATTGAGTTTCGAAGATGGTAAGGTGACTGTACTCAGTCTGGCAACTGGCAGTGCAGTGACTGAATCCACGTTTGAAGCTGGTCTAGCTAGTCTGACAGCTGGTGATAAGCAGAGAGTACCCAGTTTAGAAGCTGATAAGGGGAAGGTACCCAGCTTGGCAGCTGTTGATAAGCGAAGAGTATCCTTTTTGGAAGCTGGCAAGGGGACAGTACCGAGTTCGACATCTGGTGATAAGGGGACAGTACCCAGCTTGGCAGCTGATAAGCAAATAGTGTTCAGTTTTGAAGATGGTAAGGTGACTGTACTCAGTCTGACAACTGGCAGTGCAGTGATTGAATCCACGTTTGAAGCTGGAAAGTTGACAGCAGGTCTAGCTAGTCTGGCAGCTGGTGATAAGCAGAGAGTACCCAGTTTAGAAGCTGGTAAGGGGAAGGTACCCAGTTTGGTAGCTAGTGATAAACAAAGAGTGTTCAATTTGGAAGCTGGTAAGGGAACAGTACCCAGTTTGGTAGCTAGTGATAAGCAAAGAGTGTTCAATTTGGAAGCTGGTAAGGGAACAGTACCCAGTCCGACAGCTGGCAATACAATGAGGAAATCCAGTTACAAAGCTGGAAAGGGGACGGTAGGCCTATCCAGGCTGGCAGCTGGTGATAATCAAAGAGTATCTTTTTTGGAAGCTGGCAAGTGGACAGTACCCAGTTCGGCAGCTGGTGATAGGCAAGGAGTACCCAGTTTGTCAGCTGGTAAGGGAACAGTACCCAGTTCGGCAGCTGGTGATAAGGGGATACAACCCAGTTTGACAGCTGATAAGGGACCAGTACCCAGTTTGGCAGCTAGTAAGTGGGCAGTACCTAGTTTGGCAGCTGGTAAAAGGATGGTATCCAGTTTGGCAGCTGGTCAAGGGACCGTACCAAGTTTGGCAGGTGGTGATAAGCAAAACATACTCAGTTTGGCAGCTGGTAAGGGGACAGTACCCAGATCGGCAGCTAACAATACGATGAGTGAATCCAGTTTCAAAGCTGGCAAGGAGACAGTAGTTCTATCCAGTCTGGCAGCTGGTGCTAAGCGAAGAATATTCAGTTTTAAAGCTGGTAAGGGGAGAGTACCCAGTTCGATTGTTTGTCATACATATTATGAGAGGAGAGTGTTTAGTTCGGCAACTGACAAGGGGACAGTACAAACTTTGGCAGTTGGTGACCAGAGACTACCCAGTTCGAAAGCTGGTAAGTGGACAGTACTCAGGTTGGCACCTAGTAAGAGGACAGTACCCAGTTTGGCAGCTGGTAAAGGGACTGTACCCAGTTTGGCAGCTGGTGATAAGCAAAACGTACTCAGTTTGGCAGCTGGTAAGGGTACAGTACCCATGTCGACAGCTGTTGATAAGCAGCGAGTATCCAGTCGGGAACCTGGTAAGGGGACAGTACCCAGATTGGCAGCTAGCAATACGATGAGTGAATCCAGTTTCGAAGCTGGCAAGGAGACAGTAGTTCTATCCAGTCTGACAGCTGGTGATAAGCGAAGAATATTCAGTTTGAAAGCTGGTAAGGGGAGAGTACCCAGTTCGATTGTTTGTCATACATATTATAAGAGGAGAGTGTTTAGTTCCGCGACTGGCAAGGGAACCGTACAAACTCTGGCAGTTGGTGACAAGAGGAGATTCCCCAGTTCGAAATCTGATCAGGAGAGAGCAGACATTCACAAGTCCTCTAAATTTGACAAAAGATCAACTTTCCCTTACGTGAAAATGATCGCAGACAATTCAGAAAATAAGTCATTAGTGCCTGTGTTGCCTCGTACAGATCAAGACCTAGTGCACAGTAATATTAGTACAGAGAACTTGGCAAAAGTGGGAAATGTGAGAAGGGGGCCAATTTTGCCATTTTCAATTGGACATCTAGCAGACAGTGTGCCTGTCCTACCGTTTAGGACATGCATTCTACAAAACCAATCAGACTCTTCAAGTTTAGTCGAAAAAGACCAATCAACAAGTGATTTTATGGCAAGAGCAACTGGAAATGTGAGAAGGGTGCCAATTTTGCCATTTTCAATTGGACATCTAGCAGACAGTGTGCCTGTCCTACCGTTTAGGACATGCATTCTACAAAACCAGTCAGACTCTTCAAGTTTAGTCGAAAAAGACCAATCAACAAGTGATTTTATGGCAAGAGCAACTGAATTGCCGTTTCCGGCTGTACCGGTACCAAAGGTTGCGAACAGAAATTACAAACAGTTGCCTTTGCCCCTCGTGCCAGAAAGTAAACCACAGACATGCCTTGCTCAAAATCAATCAGAATTGTCTTTGAGTCTAGAAGTGAAACAGGAACCATTGCACACTGATTCAGCAAATATGGAGAATGAGGCATTTTCATTATCCTCAGTTGTGGGCCCATCAAGAATGGAAAATGAAAATAGGACTCCGTCTTTTGTGTCGGAATCGAAAATACAGACACAGGTTCCTCAAAATCATTCAAAATCTTCTCTAGTAAGTTTGATAAAGGTAGAACCATACGAAAATAATGTTGATGACTATTTAGCAAAGGTGGAGAGCGAAATGTTCTGGCAATCCTGGGCTGTACCAAATATGGAAGATATTGTTTGTCAGCATACAGAATTATCTTTGCCATTTGCGCAAAAAATGAAACATGAACGGGATACATAATTATCTTTGCGATTTGTGTCCAATATGGAAAATGACACAGATAATGAAGTACATGTCCCTTTGTCGGTCGCTCCAAGTGGAGATAAGTCTGCCGATATTCCTGACTTCCAATGCTGTTCAACTTCAGTGAAGGTAGAACCATTTGAGGATGATTCCGTGAACATCACGTGCATCAGCGGCAGAAACTGAAGGTCTCTTCCCAGGTAGACAGTTTAATGAGTTGTGCGAAAAGTTCCAAATGATAAGAAAGTGTCGTTGGCTACACCAAAAATGGGAATGATCATGACTGTGAGTGGTCTCAAATAAAACTATTTCCATAGAATGAGAACAAATTTACTTACTCTAATGAGGTAATATCTCGTGCAATGGAGGAAAATCCAACCGTTTGTTGAATCGTATTGTGAGAGGCAGTGGTATATCCAACTTGGCTGGGTGGTACTTAATACGGAACTGTAACGGTAAGAGTATTTGCTCCTCACAGTCCGCCAGTGGGCAGGACAAAATCCTATACAATGTATCGCTCTTGTAGCAACATTGTATTGTGACGTCATGCGACAATCGGATATGAAGACTGCATCATGACGTGAAACAAAGGGCATTACGCCTTATACAATGACGTCATTGGCATTACAATAGAAAATGTCGTCTTGAACGTGAATATGTGCAAATACAAAATATTACATTGACAAGGGTGATCTGTCATGCCACCCAGCTCAATTTTGAAGTTCTAGGAAATGTCGTTTGCTCAGTTTATTGGACTATTTCAGGCGGCCCTATCTCTTCTCATGTTGTCCAGTCCACATTTTGTCCCCCCCCCCTCCCCCGACTCGAGCGCCTACTAGTGGGCAAGGGCAAATTACTCGTACAGACCATTTGAAGACTTCGTTATTGGTTCGTCATGACATAGCTGAAGTATTGTTGAAAGCGACGTTAATGCAAACACTCAATTATTGTCAGTATTTAGAGGATGGTCAATCGCCCAATGTCTAACTCGATAGTTAAATTTAGGTGAACTGTTAAGCTTTTATTTTTTTTTTTCCAAATGTTATACACAAACATCTTGTGTATGTGATATGACTGTTATACGATTTTGGAGTGAATATATTTTGCTAAATTGTACGAATAACAATAATAAAGTTATCCTGTTTTTAATCCGTATTGAAAACTCTCTCTTTGCTTGTAGAACATTATGACGTTATGGAGGTCTCCTTCGTTCAAGTTTTAGATAATGTATTATTTTACAGAACATCATGCTACGGGAGTTGAATGAGGACCACTATAACGTCATTATGTTCCAAAAACAATCGAAAATGTTGCACTCTTGCACTCCTTTATTCGCTATATTTTCAGATATTTTATTAAGAAATTCCTATATTTCTCCTATATTTTCATTGTGAACCACTTGCAGGCCTGGGTAAGGGCAGGGAGACTGTGTGCATTATCATACACCCATCGATGAGGTCATATGATGCGATCAGGACTTGTGTTCATCCGATTGAAGTTAAACAAATTCCTATCATCTCCCCTTGCCATACTTACGTGACTCAACACTTGGAGCTACATGCAGGAGGCACTTGCATGCCCGCTTATCTTTCGTTGCAATTTCTGCAGCTGTGATTTTGTGCATGAAAAAAAGTTTTCTGTCGTTCCTGCAAATTGAAACCCAATATGCCTAGTACATTTTGAGGAGGCAAAGAGGCATACACTAAATACACCTGTACAACCATCAAATTTAAAACAAGCACAATACTGTAACAGAGTACATGTACATTGTAGAAGCATTGGAACCATTAATTAAGACCGGTTATGGTTAGCTTCAAACCCACTCGATGACAATTTTGCAGATCGCCACAAAACAGGAAAAGGCACTCAAGGGATCAGTGCAGGGCGGGCTCGTACTTCTGAAAATGCTGAAGAGTTTATGCCTGAAGAGTGAGTGAGTGAGAGAGCATCATTTAACGTCGCTTTCAACACTATTTCAGTCATATCACGATGTTTAGTTCCTATTCCTTTTCACACTCGGAAACCACACGGGTAGGGTCCTAGTCCTTTTCACACCCAGGAACCCCATGGGTGCCCCAGTTAGTCGCCTCTCACGACAAGCTCCGAGGGACTGAGACCTATTCTTACCATGACCTGGAGTGTGCACAACAACACCGCAGGTCAATCCCCAGGAGCCCCACAGATATTGAGATTGCATGCGCAGTGCAATTAACAGGTTAGGGAAAGCCTCTCTAAAAATGGAGGAAAAAAAGGTTGTTTTTGTCCAATAAATTCAATGATATATCGAAGATAGAAACATCCGCCATAGGCGACCATGGATATATTTATCCGCATCGGATGGTATTGAAAAAACAAATTGTCGTCCATCTAATTTGCATAAGAATAGACGTTTTGTTCTGTTAACAATTAGACTATGCACACTTTCATTGGAAAACCACTGTTCCGGCATGTAACAATATTTAAAGCAAGTCGCTTGAAGATTTTGTATCTTTATGATGAATAAGTCAAAAGTTAACAAGCAAAAACAACCTTTTCTACCTCCATTTTTAGAGAGAGGTTTTCCCTAACCTGATTAATTCCTGGACTAATGATACAAAACAATAATTGCTTGCATTTTGTAATGTTGCATATTAAACTATGAACAAAAATCTTGCGTTACAATTAGAGGCCTGATTAGTTTAATGTGCATCTAATTAATAAAGCATTAAGCTATTGGCAGTTTCCTGCATTCAGTTTGAAACATTTTGAGCAAAAATGAAATACCAGTAACCTTGATTTTCTGGCTACCTGTCTCGAGTAACCTCTTTTTCTACTTGTCCTGTGCAAAAAGTACCTGTGAAAGACTGGTGAACAGTTAATTTAGACCCCTAGAGAGTGAAGGTATGAAACAACAATAAAGTGAAAACCTTGCCACGATTGCTGTCACTTTCAGGCAATCGGCAGTGAACAAAATATGGAAGAAGCTACTGCAAAATACAGAAAAATAAAGGTTATGGTAATTCCCCTAATAATTCAATCACAAGAAGTTCAATTTTCAACTCTTATTCAAACACAGAGAAAAATTAACATTCCCATTCTGCACTCAAATTGAAGAAAAGCCATATTATGAGAAAATGTGACATCTTGTACATGTAGATGGTGCCATCAAGAATATTAGATGGTGCCATCGAGAACATTAGATGGTGCCATCGAGAACATTAGATGGTGCCATCGAGAATATTAGATGATATAAGCCATTTTTGTTCTAATTCTGGTGATTGAATTATTAGGGGAATTACCGTAACATACCAATATTGGTTAAAGCAGTTTTCAAAAATTTCTGTCTACTCAGGGGTTTTTCTTGACAGTTTTTCATCGGGGTAACCCCGATGAAAAACAAATAAGAATTGAGTTTTGACGTTTTTTTGGAAATTGAGTTTTCCATGAAAAAATTGAGTATTTTATTTTTCGGACATTCGCGCGCCGTAGGCGCGCGAAAAAATTGAGTTTCCTTCAATAAAATTGAGTTTCTGTAACGAAATGCAAAGATAATACAGCTCGCGAGAAGAAAGAAAAGACTGCACTCACGTGGTGGAAGAGCGATGTGTGCGTTGTTGTTGTTATACGCACAGCCTACGTTTTGTTCCACTTTGCATGCGGGCGTATGACGTTTCATTGGAAAGGGAATTCCTTGTAGTTTCTGATTGAATGCGTGATTTCGACCGATGGCCAATCAAACAGACGATAACATCGAAAAACTGCAAGGGGTGTTTTCCCGTTTCTCTAGTAACGGTAACAGCCGATCCTGTATCGGTTACCTTGATTGGACAAGCGGGGTAACGTAACCAACATCGCCTTCAACTGGGTCAAGCTGATCTGAGGGAAACGCCATTTTTTTCTCATCGCAACGAAATTACGTGGCGCAGAAGCTCGAAAGAAATTTGAAAATAAAGTTTGTTTAGCGGATTTAATCGAAACCCGCATTTTGGAAATATAAACTGAGCTTCTGTACTTCAACTATACCAAAGAATCATATATTTTGAAGGGGTTTTCTGTGAGTATTTTATATTTTCTGGGCGGCTTCTCGACAACGTTTTATGGAAATCTCCGTTGGTGTTTTTTTTTATTTTTCATTTTTATTTCTTCCTCCCGACTTCGTTATTCTGAGACAGAATATCAAGTTTACATTCAAGAAATAAAATCAGGCTTAGCTAACAATATATGTATGGTTTTTATCGAGTTTCATGCTTGGTAAATTTGAAAAAAGCGATTTCAGAATGGTACATCGCTGCACTCGCATTGGCAGAAGCAACGGCTCGTCGCATTTTTCGTATAGAAAGACGAGAGCCGTTTGAACGACTCGCCGCAGCGTAACAGTTAAAAATGCTGAAAAACTGAACTTAGAAAAATAAAGAACTGAATAAAGATCTATGCATGGAGACATTCATACAGTTGACTCCTCGTCGATGATCAATAATAAACTCCAGTAAATGGGGAGAGTCAGACGCTAGCTCCGGTGTAGCCTTGTTCCATACTACGTGAGAACAAGGCCCCGGCTGTAAACCAGTCACCAGATCGAGTTGTTGGGAAATTGCCGTACGGGCAATATTTGCCGAACCAATTGACCATAACCAATAAAATAATTCGATTCTATGTCCACTTACCTTTCATAAAAATCCTTGTTTATGAGTGACCGTCCGTTTTTAGCTTGGCAAGAGATCGAAACTCGATAAGTTTTACATGGACAGTATAACCCCCTCGTCCGAGTTTCGATCTCTTGCCAAGCTAAAAACGGACGGTCACTCATAAACAAGGATTTTTATGAAAGGTAAGTGGACATAGCATCGAATTATTTTATTGGTTATGGTCAGTTGGTTCGGCAAATATTGCCCGTACGGCAATTTCCCAACAACTGGTGACTGGCTTGCAGCCGTAGCGTTGTTCTCACGTAGTATGGAACAAGGCTACACCGGAGCTAGTCAGACGCAGGCATTTGCACGTCGCTGAAAGTGAAAGTAGGCGGGATGATATATGTAGAGCTGCCAGATGTCAAGAAATATAAAGTGTCTCCATGAATAGATTTTGTAATAGATTATGTAATCGAAAATGCGAGACAAGAACTTTGATTTTCACAACACGTCGGTTCGGTATTGCTGCGCATCAACAACAACACAATGTTGTAGAGGGGGTGAAAAAAAACGTGATGGAGGGCGCATTTTATTTTCATTTTTCTGAAAGCCAACCAAAATGTTGGCCATACAACTGACATTTGAGATGCATACTGCAAACCTGTGTATGCATCAGCTGTTTTCAAGCACAGAAGAATTTTTCATCATTTAGATTTACACTGGACATGCTGGAAGAAATATACCTCTGAAACGCCCGTACACAATCTCTTTTTTTGGGGGTATTGCATGTATTTTTTTTTGCATGCTATTCCTATTTCTAAGATGAAAAGGCACTAAAAATTGAGTTTTCGCACTTCATTCGATGAAAATTGGGGAAAATTGAGTTTTCATACTTCATTCGATGAAAATCGGGGAAAATTGAGTTTTAGGCATTATTTAGCGCGCCGAAGGCGCGCGAAAAAAATTGAGTTTTATTGAATTCAGAAATTGAGTAGATGAAAAACTTTTGTCAAGAATAACCCCTGCTACTGGTACATTTTGGAAATTGTTCAAAATTCATTGTCAACTGTTCGGTTGCAAATTAATGACCTTTACAAACATATTTGTGTGCTAACCTTTCTATTGCTGTATTTTGCAGGAGCTTCTTCCACATGTTCTATGCTGTGTAAATGAAATTTTTAGTGGGTAAAACCTGCAAAAACTGACGAAAGAATTCCATGCGCAATCTTTCATTACACTGAGTATCCAGAAACAAAATTATAATTTTATTCCCTCACACTTCAATCTGGATTGTATTGCCTGGAAAACGAAGTTTGACAAATGGAACAATATACGACAATGTCCGTCTGAAAGGATTGCTTGCACTACACAAATTCTCCCGATATGCCTGACAAAGCTTTCTGGTGAAATTACATATTAATTATACTCACACTGACACTAAATCAATTTGATCCGGTTCACAAGCAAGTAGGACTATAGGTACCCGGTACTGCACACATTTTGACCTCTGTGACCTTTGAAAATACAGACAGACCCCTTATACTTACGTAGTCTCCACAAGTGAATATATATGCAATTCACATATTGGCCGATCACCTTTGAAAATATGTGTAGGTCAAGGTCGGTATGGAATGAACTTGAACTACAAGTGCAAAATAGAGACCAACCTTCATAAGATAGCACTGGGGTAGTGCCAAAGATCAAGAGTCTGGGTCTCTTTGTTAGGGAGAGTTCGTGTTAGACAAGGAAATGCTATGGACCATTGAAAACGGGTGAAAGTCATCGAGTTACATGTATCTTAGGATGGTATCTAGGTCCAGATAACACTGTACCAAAGATGCAAGGCTCTAGCTTTCTGTGCTTGAAATATTGCATTCACAACATTCGGAACAAACAAAACAGCATTGCCCTAGTCCACTAAATTTGACCAGGAACAAGAATTCTGTTCCAAAAAAGTTGTCTACAGATAAAATAATGTGGCATCACTGCTCCGAAAAGAAGACAAAACACTAGTGCATTTCTGTGTTTGAAAATGTACATTTTATTCATATTCAACGTTCTACAAGGTACCGTTATCTGCCCATATACAGAGTTATCTGCCCATATACAGAGTTCCCAGGCAGAGACCAGCATATT
>JAVTVY010040803.1:0-18300 GCA_036873755.1 Hanleya hanleyi | reverse complement strand
GGGATTTGTAAGAGTTCAGTTCGCGTCGCAGTCCTAATGCCTACCCTACTTCGTAGGTCCTGTGACGTTAGTCACACTGCCATGTGTCCATGACAAACAGAAAATAACCGTTTTGTTAAGATACCATGATAATTGAGGAATATCGTTCCTTTCTGTTACTCGGTGTTTTTTTTCTTTTTAATCAGGTAACAAATTCGGGGTAACAATATATTAATGCATTTATACAGTAAGTTACTGGCACCTTTGCTGCAAGTTACTGAATAATTACAGCAATATACTGGTGCAAATTACAGTAAGTTACTGGAAGCAATTGCAGTAAAATCATACTGAAATGTTGTCACAGGCGCCTTTGCCGCCAGTAACATGCTGTAAAATTTACAACATTTTCTACAGGGTAGAGTAGATTATATTGGAATGAATTACGTATTAAAGAATGGAATCTTAATTTATATTATGTTGAAATGTCATATAATCAAACGATAACGTATTACACTATAGTTCTAGTACCGGTATGTTCTCTGGTATATCCCTTCTATGGTTATCAATAGGGTTTGCCTTTCTTTTCTCTACGTACAGGTTATAGCGGATTATTATTTGAATAATCCATTTCCTATAGAAAATGGCGTTTTGTACAAACCATATGGGATGCGTTTTTTCGTTGAAGAGACAATTTGAATTTGCTACAAGACCAGGACTGAATTAATTTTGGGGGTAACTTGAAAGAGTCGGTTATCCAAAGCCACATTGGATGTGACGGAGAATGTAAAACCGTGACTTAAGGATACTGACCCCACCTGTAGACACCCTCTAGAATATGTCTTTATACAGCTAAAAGTATTCCTTACAGCTATGATAAAGTATATATTTGTTGAAAGAGCATTTCTTAAGGATTCCATATATATACATGGCAGTGTGACTATGCGTCACAGGACCTACGAAGTAAGGTAGGCATTAGGACAGGCACTGAGCTCTTGGCAATCCCCCCCCCCCCCAGCCCCAAGTTGAAATCCTGCCTATATTAAGATGGGCACATGCAGCCCAAGTCAGAATCACCAGAGATTTTCATCAAAAATCACCAGAAATTTTCGATTAAAACAGTATTGAATATTTTGTTGAAGAGTAAAAGTGATGGGATTGAATAAATAGTTTACCAGTTACTGTGCTGATGTGAATCTGTGACACACCAACACACTCTGTGGCAGTGATTCTGTGACACACCAACACACTCCGTGGCAGTGATTCTGTAGCCCTTAATCAAGGAATCAAAATTTGAAATGACAAGAAAAATTTAAACATAATTACACATGTAATGTTTTTGTTTAAATTATATCCCAGTGTGATATATAGTCAATATTCAAGAAGTACAATCAAAGTTACTTTATCTAGTTAAATTCTACCCAAAGAAAATAAATTAAGACCCTTTAAACATGCCGTCAATGCTAGATGTTGAGTTTTATACAGCTGTAGATCAGGGCTCTGGGTGCATATATCATGTTTCCATACCCTTAATGCACACAACAGCGGCAAAACAAAGCCTCCTTGAACAACCTATCTTTATACAGGAAATTCTTAACCCAGAAAATACCATTCTCTCTCAAAAGCAAACAATTTACGTCAGGAAGGCCTTTTTTATTAAGCTAATTTTGTTAGGTAGGGGCCTACTTAGATTCAATAATTGTCATGAAATTTCTTTGGTTATATCTTAATTGCAATTATGTTTGTTCCTCAAACCTAACATGCTTGAGCTATACATGTATAACACACTTTCATTTGAGAGTCCAGGCATTCCACCATTCATGTGAACAGATTGTACTAAACATGGAATAATTAAATTCACACTACCCATTTCTACAGTATCAGTACTATGTTACTATCTGTAGCAGTTGAAACCCAGTAAAACTTAAACAATTAAAACCAGTGAAGAAATTTGTCTGTTGAATAACAGAAAATATGGTATGGAGATTTGAATGAGTAAACTACTAAACAACTTACATGATATCAACAAAATGTCCCAACACAAGCTGATAAATTCCTTGGGTGGCTTGCAGGACAGCTTTGTTTCACCCTCAGTAAATTTTATCATTGTTGCTCACAGGCTAATCTGAAGGATACCAGATCTTTCTATGTTCTGCTGGGTTATTGCTTCAGGCTGACTTAATTGGTTGATATAGGATATTTCATCATCAATGGCAATTTGACCTAAATTTGAAGCCTGCATGATTTGGTCTGTGATGAAATGTTTGGATGTGAAATAGGATACACGTTAAAGGCCACAGTTTACATATATCTATAACAATATACTGAATTGTGTATTAAGAATGGCAAGTTGCCTGGTAATAGCAGTGTAGATAAATGCACTAACAAATGATGGAAAATTAGCATTTCCTATTTCATTATCCCATCACGTTTTGTACTGTGTTATATATACAGTGAAACATACAGCCAAGGGTTCCCAATGGGCATGACAGAGCACTCGCTGAGCTATCAATAAATAATTAAAAAAATAATTATAAATCAAATTTTCATCAGAATTCGGTCAGCTCAGAACTTGCTGGTAACAATGCCCTAATGCACGTTCATGCCAAAAATAAAGGTTCTAATGTCAATGGTTCTCCTTATTCTGCCGACGAAAGGATTCGTATGGACTGACTGACTCACTGACTCATTACCGGACAATTTGCGATCTGTAGCCTACTTCGTAGGAATATATATACATGAGCAGTGTGACTAACGTCACAGGACCTACGAAGTACAGTAGGCATTAGGACTCGAACACGAACTGAACTCTTGGAAATCCCCACCCCCAGTTGAAATCCTGCTCATATTAAGATGGGCACCGCCCAAGTCAGAATCGCCAGTGCTTTTCATCAAAAATCACCAGAAATTTTCATCAAAAATAGGTCAGCTCAAAACTTGTTGGTAACAGTCTCTTAATGCGTCTTCATTCCAAAATAAATAACGATCGCCGATTTAATTTTACAATTTCTTAATTAAAGGAAACAGATTGAATAATATAGGTTTAGTAGATTTCAAGCTTTACGTGTGAAAATACATTTACATCTCTTTAATGGTTTTCAGTGCCCTTGTCCAGGATCAAAACAACTTTTTGAATCACATTATTTCCCCAACAATACAACACATTTTTATATATAGTACTATAGTAGAAAGGTAGCATTTATGTAGTTTACGGTAATTCAACTCAAGACCCTACACCTTCTATGCACAAGATAATAATGATTCTATGTGATTCTCCTGAGCATAGCCGGTAAAGACGAATAAATAGCGTCTACATCTTCTGTAATAGGGCCATGTGGCATAGTGGACTATTTCAATGACAGGGTATTTTTAGACGGACAGTAACTGATACTCATTGGCGATAAAACGCTGGAGCAAAACAGACCACAGTTTTCTTGGCAATGATGAAATGATTGGATGTGAAAGAGGATACATGTTACAGGCTAAATCTTACATATATATATAGCAATATATTGAAGTGTTAATTATAAATCTAATTTTAATCAGAATTATTTCAGATCAGAACTTGATGGTAACAATGCCCTAATGCACGCTCATGCCAAAAATCAAGGTGCTAATGTCAACGGTTCTCCTTATTTTGCCGACGAAAGGATTCGGATGGACTCACTCATTACCGGACAATTTGCGATCTGTAGCCTACTTCGTAGGAATATATATCTGTGTTCACTGTAAATCTGTGGCTGTGAAGATATTCAAATTTTTTAAAAAATATTTAAAAATATGAGGCTTCTCTTTTAAATGGCTATTTTCAAAAAAGTATTCAACTTATCGTAACTTACATCATCATTTCCTGTAGAACACAACTACAACAAAAATTTTCTCTCTCATATTTGTCAATTTTGGGTTAGGTCTTATTCTACTGACATTTAATTAAACTTCAAAGCTCAAAACTGTGTGTTGTTCGATTTTGCAAAGACATATTCCATTAAATGTCAATAGAATGAGAACTAAACCAAAATTGATAAAACTGAGACACAGATTTCCTGTTGGAGTTGTCTTCTACCGGAACGTTACGATAAGTTGAACACGTATTTGCAAATCGCCATTTGAAGAATTTAAATTAAAGTTAAAATTATTTTTTTTAAACTCGAATATCTTCACAACCTACAGGTTTACAGTGAACAAATTTATATATTTGGAGTTCTTAAGAAATCCGCCTTCAAAAACATATACATTACTATGACCATGAGGCATACTCTTAGCTGAATAAAGACCAAATTCTGGGGATTGTGTAAAAATGGGTGCAGGAGGGCTCACTATCTATAATCTAAGAATAATGCTCAATGGTTATACCGTTCGGGAGATATCGGCTCTTTTCGGTTTTGATGCCGCCACTTTCGGTTAAGTCGCCATGTTTTAGACATCACAGTGTTATACATCTAATATCCACGGGAACCCAGGTCAATGGGATTGAGTTCAAATACACTGAGGAGAAAATTATTCAGGTCCTATGTTAAAGAGATATGACAAAGTGGTCGATAGTGCCGCATATAGTACTACTAATGCAAACCTTGTCTTGAGCCCCATCCGGTGATGACACACTGCTGGCCGATAAAGGAGTCGTTTCCTCTAGCGATCTCAATGGTGGCGATATCTGAGCGATTCGTGTTGACTTCACGATCGAGCAGCAGCAGCGCCACGTCAAATAATATCGTAATTCCAAACGGCTGGAAAAATGAAATAGAACATTTTATAGTAATCTGAAGAGACCGGTATCATAGTAACCAAAGGACACCGACCACCGGAAAATACAGGGCACGGGCTCTAACCACCTGACTGTACAGGGCAGGGGCTCTAATCACCTGACCGTACAGGATCGGGGCTCTAACCAGTTCACTGTACAGGGCAGGGGCTCTAACCACCTGACTGTACAGGGCACGGGCTCTAACCACCTGACTGTACAGGGCAGGGGCTCTAATCACCTGACCGTAGAGGACCGAAGCTCTAACCGACATGGCCACATTCCTCTCACAACACTGATACTGTTACCTATCAAAACACTTTCACACCATACATATGTTTGAATATGAGAGGCGAACCCTTCGCACATAGAAAGAAGTATGTCAGTATTTCGCCGAAATGTTGGGATAACAGGACGTTTCATGTTGAGACGTTAATCAAGGAACTCCTAAATATGTTCCGCCTATACAATCCCGTCTGTGCGGCATATATCAGATATGGAATCCAAACAAGTAATAGATCTGGTTAATGAGTTAATAAGAACACATATCATAACAAATATCAAATAGTTGAATCCCTCTCCCTATTTTAAGGCCTCCCTCTCTCTGCGGTCTCTCACCGTACTTGACAACAGTTCTCGTCGTAGTTGTTGACGGCAACTTACCGTGATAAATGCTGTGCGAACGTTAGCAATCTGTGAATCTCGATCGGGAGGATTTATGCCATGTGCACCGGCCACGATACGTAACTGACGTCGCGTTGTCTCACTAAAATATAAAGCATGATCTAGATATAATTTTTTTTGTAGTATTTGGAAAATATGCTTCAGGAAACGGGAAAGCTGATGAGAAAGATTTTCGAAGACAAGATAATTTCATGTTGTAAAAAAAGAACATGTTACGGATATTAGCAAAAAGATGTATTTTCAAACTAGATCCGCGAAGCGTCAAATTCATTGCGCATCTGATGTACCCTACAGGGCTACCTCTCACATAACGTACATCGTACTCTTAAACGCTATTTCTCGCAATGTCTAAGAAACTACGTAGCCACTCGATCAGTGTAAACTACATGTAAATTGGAGCGATATGCAAGTGTTTGAAAGAATTGACAACGTCTGGCGACTGAAAAGCCACCTGAATCTCATACAACCCTACTGGAAAGCTTAATTCGGTACCTCACATTCAGAACCGAGAATACGGTGGATTCTCGGACGTAGCCTTAGAATCTCAGCCGCGCTTTTATTGTAGCTGTTCATGTGGAAACTGAAGTTTCCAAACGGCCCCTAGCACCGGCATAAGCGAAATTAGATACACTAGCGCCGGAGCTGCGATGACAGATAAGCTCAAACAAATAACTAATCTGATGGTAATGGATGAGCATCGTGGACATCTGTTGGAGTAAAAACACCTCAACATGGAGTAAATCTGGTAAATGTAACAATTACAAGCGTCTAGTCCGTCATTCATAATCCAGCCGTCGTCCTTTATAGAATATCCGCGTCCATAATACCCAGAAAAGCTAGCCGACAATGTCCGACGTCGTTCGACTGAAATTTCCCACCAAAACAATCGACCAGCATATATTTGTCGAGTGAGAGGGCCTCTGCTGAGAGTTCACCAGCAGAATTCTACCTTGTACAAGTAATAAATTGGAGCGATATGCAAGAGGTGGGAAAAATTGACGACGTCTGGCGACTATAGAGTAGAAACCATATGACTCTACAGGAAAGCTTCCCTCGGTACCTCATATTCAGGCCCGAGAATACGATGGATTCTCGGACGTAGCCTTAATATATCAGCGACTCTTTTATTGCAGCTGTTCATGTCGAGAATTTGATTAATCCAAACGGCTCCTAGCACCGACTTAAGTGGAATTAGGCACGCTAGCTCGGGAGCTGTAAAGACAGATTAGCTCAAACAACTCATCCGATGTTAATATATAAGCATCGTTGACGTCTGATGGAGTAAACGTCTCAACATGGGGTAAAACTGGTAAATGCAAGAATACCCAGAAAAGCTAACCTGCAATGCCCAACGTCGTTCGGCTTAAATTTCCTCCCAAAACAATAAATCTACATATATTTGCGAATAACATGTACAGAGGGTGGGCCTCGGAGACTAACAGTAGGACGGCAAAAACCTACCATATACAGGTAATAAATTGGAGCGATATGCAAGAGGTAGGAAAAATTTACGACGTCTGGCGGCTAAAGAGCAGAAACCATATGTATCTACAGGAAAGCTTCCCTCGGTACCTCACATTCAGGCCCGAGAATACGATGGATTCTTGGACATAGCTTTAATATCTCAGCCGCGCTTTTATTGCAGCTGTTCCTGTCGAAACTATAACTAATCCACACGGCCCCTAGCATCGACTTAAGCGGAATTAGGCACGCTAGCTCGGGAGCTGTAAAGACAGATTAGCTCAAACAACTCATCCGATGTTAACAGATGAGCATCGTTGACATCTGATGGAGTAAACGCTTCAATATAAGGTAAACCTGGTAAATGCAAGAATACTCAGAAAAGCTAACCTGCGATGCCCGACGTCGTTCGGCTTAAATTTCCCCCAAAATCAATAAACCTACATATATTTTCGAATAACATGTACAGAGGGCGGGCCTCGGGGACTAACAACCCACCGGCAAAAACCTACCATATACAGATAATAAATTGGAGTGATATGCAAGAGGTGAAAAAAATTGACGACGTCTGGCGACTAAAAAGCAACCATATGACTCTACAGCAAAGCTTTCCTCGATACCTCACATTCAGACCCGAGAATACGATGGATTCTCGGACGTAGCCTTAATATCCCAGCCGCGCTTTTATTGCAGATGTTCATGTGGAGACTACGATGTATTCACACGGCCCCTATTACCGACTCAAGCGAGACAAGGCGACAATTAGTTCCGATATGCCAGAACAACAAAACTCCCCAAATGTTTGCAGAGAATTATTTCAAGTTTCGCGATGAAAGACAATGAAGCACAGAGCGCCAATATAGTCAGCATCAACTATGAGCCATTGAGAACCATCCCTATGTAACAGCCGGTGCTCCGGATTCACAGACGTTTCCATCATTCGAAATCATGATTAGTTATCATCATTATCACCATCATCAAGTATTCACCAAGTCTCATCCTACCATCAATCCAAGCTATTTCGTCAGATTAGTGAAGAGAAAAGACAACGCTACACCGGAAACCCATTAATCTGACTAGCTTGCTCTATGCCACTACTTTGCATTCCAGACACCGTCCCTACAACCGAGTCTGCTCCGTCAAGGACGCCCACTTTCAAACAAGGAAATATAACCGGTGTAGCAATAATGGTTGTCCCGCAGTATTGGTTGTCCTTCGGACAACCTGTACCTGTTAGTGGTTGTCCTGACTGAAACTGGGTGTCCCCCGGAGGGGGACACAGTTTCAGGTACCAGTTGTCCACTCGATACATATTACTCTTGTCCATGTTGTAAATTGTATTATATATTATATTTGCACCCGGACAACTATTCATGGGGGACAACCTCTCTTATTACAACAGTGGCAATATTAGTTGTCCCCCATGACGTGCTGTCCATCGTATTATCAGACAAACTAGGTCACGGTATAAAGGTGACACATTTTCAGTGGCTCGGCAGCTGTCCCAAGTAGTGCAGGGGAAAGAGGCGCGGTAATATGGATGAGCGGGTTCCAGTAAGTTGTGGGTTCGAATCCCATCCCCGTCACATTATTTTTTTTATTATGGTACATTATCATATTTTCTATGCTAATTTTTTCACGGATCATTTGTGGATTAATTACGCCAGGTGGACATTATATTTTGAGGCAAAATTTTTGTTACATATATTTTAATGTTCCTACTATTTAGTTCTATTTTCCAAATATATTTGAAGTATTATTCGTCAGTTTCTTTCTATCACAGTCAACAGTGTTTTTGTTGAACTGATGTACACTTTATATACAACAACATATTTCGCTATCAAAGTAATCCACGTAGGCCTGCATAATAAGATAGAGGCAAACTAACACAATTCTAATTTTGAAAAAGACACTGTAGGTACAGAAGTTGCGGCATTTTGTATTGCGATGTGCTTGTTTCAGGTCAATCCAAGGGTGTTGAATCCAAATCTGCTTGTTCTCAGATTAGTTTTACATACTGAAACATCAGAACTGCTAATTAACCGTAATGACCAAGTCACTTGAGCATTTGGTGTCAATCTCTGCCGGGTAGGAAGGCCGTCTTCCCCCAGCCGCCCCCCGCCCCACCCACCTCCCCCGCCCCCTTATATAATATCTTCCTATAGCCTGTGCGAAACGACAATTTCTGCAAGAAATATTTAGCTTTTTAGAACGAAATCATTAACGATAACTTTCCTTCCGCTCTTCGCTACCCCAATTATCCTGAATACCGATATGTTTAACCATTTCCGTTAGGGGATGAAACTTGACAGGATAATGTAATACAATTAACAATGGTCACTCTAATGACCTCACGGTAAAGTCATCTTCCCTGAAAGTAGTGTTAAATCTATTTTAGTCAATTTTCATTATAAATATTTTTCGTACTCCTTGAGCTAGGGTGGTGAATACTGTGTGATGACGTCACAGTGACGTCATTATTAAAAAGGGCATTTTTGTGCTTCATTTCTTCGCAAACACTGCATGATAAATTAGTAAATCAAATAGTTTCAGTCCACTTTTCCATGCAGTAAAGCAAACGTTTTTAAGAAAATCCACATGGCTTCCATTTTGAATTTAACCATTATTCTCTGCACATAGACTCAAACAGACGCCAATATGATAAGCTACAAAGCTACGGAGTGTCAGCTCTCAAGTATTTATCGTTCCGGATAGAGGATAGAAAGTTTGGTACGAAGGCCCCGATGTCCCCCCCCCCAAAACGGCATTGCAGGGTTAACCCCACCGCATGGCATCACGACACAATAATTTTTGCGGTAAAATTGCATGAACTCAAATTGGAAAAATCTGATTGGAAAATTCGGCCCAAAAATTCAGATGCGAATTTGTGAATTTGAATGTGAATTTGATTACGTCATTGTGACGTAATCAAAGAGACTGTTTCATATATAGTGTACGTGCTTTCATCTCCTAAGCATACGGGGTATTAAAACTATTTATACGGGTGAGTACGAAGAGAAGAAGAGAGCTATATCCCCATAAAATTGTGCTTTCGGTCATTTCCGTTCATTTTTTTCGTATTCCTAAAAGAGCATAAAAGTAATCTATTTTGCCAAAACTAATTATTCTCTATCATATGAATTAGTTTTTGATATAAAATATCGGAAAATTAAAAAAATCAGTCCAAAAAAAGAAGAAGCGAAAAATGACTTCCGAAAAGATGACGTCACTGTGACGTCATGATGGCGACCATCTTGAATTGTTTAGCATTTCATCATAGAGTTTGACTCAAATATTTTCAAATAAACTATAAAATAGTTTCAGCCCTCTACCCAAGATATAACGAAGATAGATGGGGCGTTGAAATTCCCCCACCCTCCATCCTCAGGCGGGGACAACCTCCAATTCACCCAGATCTGTTAGGGTTAAAACAATCCATTTATCGGCTACGCATACTATCATTGCCTTATTGAACCGCTTTACATGCTGAGGCCTGATACTGGACAACTATTCCCAGGTGACGGACAACCCTTAATACGACTTAGTTATAATCGCGATAAAACCTGGACAACCACTTCTATCGTCGGACAACGTATCCCCGGGTGTAGATGTCCATGGACAACCTATGATAGTATCAGTTGTCCCGAGGCAACTGACAACAGTACATGTTGTCCATGGACAACCTGTCCCAGTAATGGCTGTCCGTCGGACAACCACTAACCAGGACAACGTTCACCTTCACACCGGCTATTTGCTGAATTGTTCCCTTGCGTTGAATATTTAAATTAATTTATACGAAAGGAGCGCACATCGAGTTTATTGTTGATTGGTCTTGGGAAAGTATATCAAATTCATTAGAGGACTATCCTCAAGTACTGTTTATCAATAATAGCATTGGTAATTTTCTCTGAAAGTCTCAAGTATTTTATTAAGCCTAATTTTCGTGTTCATCGCTCGTTGGGGAGCACATGGAAAGCCGTCGTACATTTGAGCGAGGAATCCACGAATGTGAGGTGTGGTTAAAGTGCCAAAAACTAAAATATTACACATAAAAGTGTTTTTCCGAATCCTCGTCAAAACGTACAGCATCCTCTACCAGAATGTGACTATTTTGGCGATTCGAAAAATACCGCTACCTTCAAGTTTCACAGAAGTCATGTCATATGATAGAGTTGTTACCCACGCTTGAGAGCATACCGCTAATACTTCTGAATCAACCTTCCCAATTTTTTTGTATTAAACGATCAATAACACCGCGACAATCCTAAAATACCCGGTAATAATCTTGAAGACGTTATTGACATGTACGAAGAGAAGTCAGATATGTTCTATACTCATTTCAGCGATACAAATACAAACAGGACATGGTGGACATAGTTTTTTGACAAAGCTATATCCATCCACCCCAGTGGGTCATGGCAATATCCAAGCCACCAGTCAGATTTTCGAACAGGATTCCCGCCCGAGCTGCATACTGTCGGAAGTTAAATCATATATAGAAAAGTGAAGATTGTCTAATGTTCCGATTACTTTCAAATTCTATATTATATCTCTGTTGACCTGACGTTAACAAAAATGAGTCAAAGATTATTTCTCAGTTTATGTGGGCCAGCATATGAAAATGAGTTCAGTCTTGTGCAATACCGAGGGAGTTTCACACTGAGTCGGACACAGACTGAACCGCGTGTGTGCTTTGTATTTTTTACCTAATACCTCATAGCCAAGTTGTAAAGATCATCTTCCGCTATACTAAGGTCAAGGGTTAAGTGAAGTGAACCTGTGAAACGGAGCATACGCTGTGGAGAAGTTGAATTATAGCGTGGTTTTTTTTTCTGGTGAACGGAACATCCACATATATACTTACTTCCGGCGAACGACGCAATGAAGAGCGGTAACGGCATAACGCTTGTCTATGAGAGCAGCACCGCACGTGTGGCGCCATCTGGTTCCAAACTTCCTCTGCAGAGATAACTGCCAGGGATGGGCTCCATTCCGGGCTCCTCTGCCAGCAACAATTAGTCCAGAGATGTCATCAGCGACAAACGCTCCAACATTTCGTTCTGAAAATTACATTACAAATCGTTGTCACGGTCGAGAGTATAACCTGGATAAAAATCAGTTCAAATTTGATCTTTGAAACATTTCACGGACATTTCAAATAATTGTCATGAATGTGCAGTTTCAACAATGTAAACAGTTGAAACGTTTTCCCCCGCTTTAGGACGGAAATTATCTTCATATACAAATCTTCGGGCACATTTTTGCACCTAGTTTTGCACGTTCCAGATACCTTTTTTCAAAAATATCCTCTTCGCTCCCTACGCACACAGTAACTAGAACAGTCGAACGTCTTTGCATAATGATAAATATAATAATATAAATCATATATAAAGCAAGGAATATTATGTGATATATTTCACGTGTTCTTTGTGATCCAAGATTTTGAACGAAATGCGATAAATTAATATACTCCGAAAATTGGAATTTTCGCAAAATACCACTCACAATCCAGTGTTTCAATATATCAATTTCTAGCCACATGGTTACCAATTGCAAATCATCCATTGTTTTGAAGAATTCACAGATCAGAAGGGGCCGATATTATACCTATGTTCACATCTGCCATGTCGTATGTGACTCACTCACTTAGTAAGATAAGCCCTATGTACATCATATGTCGACACTATGTCTCCCAGTGTACCACATTGAGTGGCCATATATGCCAAATGGTAAACAAAAGATGAAATGGGTTCAATCCAGACTGGATATATATTGAACATATTCGGGGAGCACATACAAACCATACGACATTCAGTGCTCAAAACGTTAGTCTCCTCTTAGAAGACTGTAAACGCTAACGAGCGATCTTACAGGCGCACTGATTTGGCTAAAATCGAATTATGGCGCCCTCCAATAGAAGCGCTGTAGACACTGTTAATGTCCAAACGCCCGTTAAAGTCCAAATTGGACATTAACACGCAACGAGTGCGTGTTAATGTCCCACATAGGACAATAAGACGCCAGCATGAATGTTATCGTCCAAACTTTGGACATTAGCGGTCGATATGTATCACTTCGACTGTTATTGTCCTAAAACAGTCCCGCCTCTGTTCCAAAATTTCATTGAGACCATTTAGCGCGCGCCTACAAGAAATGTGTTGATCGCGCGTCGTTTTGAAGAAACTGAAAGTACGTATGCAGCGTTCCATTTGGTAAGTTTGTAATTAGATATTAGTGAAAAAACGAACTACGGACTACGGAGTATGGACTGTTAATGAACACAAGAAAACATTTAAAAACACCAAGACAGGGCGAAATCGCTTTGTGAGACTACAGCCCATGTTCATATATCCATCTTACACTGCGAGGAATCGATATGACCACAAGATATTGAATTAGTAAAAAAACGAACTACGGACTATGGACTGTTAGGACATTAAGACGCAACTTGTATATATTGAAAAAAAATCAGCTGCAGGTCGACCGCTAATGTCCAAATTTGCCCTAGGACAATAAGAGGCGGTTAATGTCCAAACTTAGGACATTAACACGCACTCGCTGCGTGTTCATGTCCAATTTGGACATTAACGGGCGTTTGGACATTAACAGTGTCTACAAAGCGCTCTGATTGGCTACTCTATGTCTAGAGCGTGGATGGTCGTTGGATATCGTATTGTACATATTGGGGCTGACGTAGTCAGCCGGGTAGCGCTCACACTCTCAGAGTGGAAAACCTTACAATAGGTGAGCGCTCGTTCACACGCGCAATAAGTGCCAGGGCAAAAGGCTAAGCATGCCTAATCCTTTAGTCCAGAAATCTTCGGTGATATTCAGATTGTTCAACCCAATTGCGTTGAATTAAACCTAGAAATTCGAAAAATCTAAGAAAATAACTCCCTCAAAAAGCATGGCTATGTCCGTGATAGTAATGCAACATACCAAACCGTGCTAGCAGCAAGAAACCGGCCAAGTGAACGAAATATAGAACATCCATTCTCTCTTCTCCTGAGCCTGCTCGTCTTCTACCACATACGTAAATTGACTTTTACAACATCAACAAAGCTCATTTTATGCAGGTACCTCAATGTTAGATTAAAACGCAGGTCACGAGGTTCCAGCTACTTAATTAATATCCTTTTATTTTCGCCAGTTACAAAATATATAATACCTCTGCTCAACCGTATCAAAATAGAATCTGGTAGCTGGGGGTAATGATAGCTAATTAAAACGAAATGTTTTTATCTAGTTTTGATACTATCCCAAAAATTAGGTCAAACAGTTTAATAAATTCTGAAACGGATTCTTTCTTTCTTTGCTATATCATAGTTACAGAGTATGGAAATACACCTATAAGAGCATCCACCAAATTTTGTACAATATCTTCGCAGCGACAAAAATTAAGAGCTGTCACTGTGTGATTTACTACATATTGGGGTGATTTTTAGCCTATTCGCATATCCAAGTGAGCAGAGAAACATTGGCAATTTCTAACTGGCGGCCTTGAGGGAGTGACTGGAATGGTTCATTCGGAAACCATAAAGCATTCTTTAGCTCTACTACATACAAGAGATATCATTCATGGGATGTTTCTTTGTTTATAGAGTTGCTTGAATTTCTCATTAAAAATATATATGTGAAATTTGGCAACACAATATATCAACAGCATATAGGTATTGCAATGGGTACTAATTGTGCACCCCTATTGGCTGACCTATATCTGTTCTCTTATGAATATGACTATATGCAGGCGCTTTCAAAAACCCGATCCATTCAAAGCCCGTTCCTTGTCATTCACCAAGCGCTATATAGACGATCTTCTCGCTGTGGATAATCGCTATATAAATGACACAGTGAAGGATATATATCCACCTTCACTGGATTTTAAAGAAACTACAGATAACCCTACAGGCACATCATATTTAGACCTATAACTCTATAAAAATGAAGCGAGCCTTCTCTCTCATCGACTGTATGACAAAAGAGATGATTACAATTTCGACATCGTAAACTATCCCTTTCTGGACAGTAATATTCCAGTGGAACCTGCATATGGCGTATACATATCACGCCTTAATAACATTTGCTAGATCCTGTGTTAAATGTGACGATTTTAATCAACGTCACAAAACATTGTTGCAGAAACTTATAAAACAGGGCTACACCACCAAGCACCTCCACTCAAAGTTTCTCAAATTTGGCGATACATATCGCATGCTGATAGCAAAATACGAGAGTAGCGCGCAAGATCTATGGCGTTACGTTTCAACTTGTGTCTAATTCCGCTTAACCCGGGGCTAGGGGCCGTATGAACCCATGTACTTCAAGAACCTCATGGTACTCATATGAACAGTCACAATCAAAGCGTGACTGAGATACATCATTCTTTAGATGACTTTACAACGAATATTGTGGATTAAGAATACTGATCAGCGATACGGATTTGATATTTTTGGAACATCATGATGTCTTGCCGGCATCATTGAAAACTGTTGACCGATTCTCTTTTGCAGGAAACAAGCCTATGTTTATGTATAGTATGATTGTCTTTTTGAATTTGGTGCTAATACTGTTTTATGGAATATGGAATAGGTCTTTGGATTATGGACGCGAATATTCTCTAATGGACGACGGCTGAATTATGAATGACGGACCAGACCCTTGTAATCATCACAGCTCCCGAGCTAGCGTATCTAATTACGCTTAAACCGTTACTTGGGGCCGTGTGGATACTTCATATTCTCCACATGAACAGCTGCAATGAAAGCGCGGCTGAGATACTCAGGCTACGTGCGAGGATCCACAGTATTCTCGGATCTGAATGTGAGGTGCCAAGGGATGCCTTCCTGTAGAGTCATATGGTTGCTTGTTAGTCACCAGACGTCGTCAATTTTACCCACCTCTTGCATATCGCTCCAACTTGAAACTCACACCCATTATTCTCAGCCAATTAGTCATGAGTTTGAACCCCGTTCACCAGTTGCACCAATTTACCTTTTCTACTACTGAATACGTTTTGTTCATTTGTATATTCCGCCTGAGAGAGATACTAATTACCAATAATAACGGAGGGATCATTTCTCACGTGCCATCAAATGAGTTCAATAACATCTGGAATATTGGCTATATATTTGTACTACCGACTAATAAATGCGATTTGGCCTTCGGGGTCTCGATCTCATCCTTCCAATGATTGATAGCTCCCTCTAACGCATGTTGATTTAAAATTCTTTAGTCGTTCTGGACGGCTGATCCTTGTAATGTATTCATTTTCCTTTTCCAAAACCGTTACTTTTAAAATCACTCAAGTTAAACGTAACAGCAAATATAGTACATGTATTTGTGCAGACGATTTTGTATACTGTTTCAAGGCGACGGAGATATTAAGTAAAAAAATAATTTCACTGCTTTGTAATATCATTTATCTACCAACTCTGATATTTGATTAATTGTTAAATAAGTATAGACAGGTAACACATTATATCATTATGATTATTCATTAATAATACATAGTACCGAAATGCAGATCATGTCTCATAACCTTACAAACGCATTTACGATTTAGGTGTAAGGGAGGCAAGTTGTCAACAATTTCGCACATCAGCACGAATATACGAAGCCTAGAGTGGACACTGCTATGCTAGGAATAATGATTTTCTGGAAGTCCTGAAGCCCAACATATATTCTCATGCCAATCGAGTATAGCCATAGAATAATTATCAGTACATGTATCTCAGATAAAACTGAAAAATTATCACAGGCTGGCCAAGAGTACAAGAGATAGGTGAGAAAATAAATAAGTTAATATTTGTTTTGTATGTATTATTCCTCCAGTGTTTCGGTCATCATTATTGCTATAAAATTGCATTTGAACGTGTTCGTTTCTTATGACAAGGCAATTTCTAAACCTTGAAATCTTCAGTTCATCAAGTAAAACAAATCCTACAATGACGGTGCACTTTTAACCGACTGCAAATCACACCGACGTCTGTTTTCCCCATGAACCGATTTTGTATACTTTTACACAAACGCACCGATTGACAACCCACGTGCCCTTCGCATTACCAAGATTAATTCTGATAACCTAGAGCATCCACAAATTTACAAAGGCATGACGACTAACTGGTCTCAGTTACAAGGAATTGAGAGATAGAACTCACAGATACTCCTGAGTATCTTATTCGATTCATAGATAAGGGTAATAGAAAACAGATTTGATTCGCTTATCAGGAGTCTGCCATAAAAAGTTACCTTCTGGGCAAGACTGTATATCCACAGATATCTAAGGCGGCATCTGTGATTTTAATCCAGTCTTACTTGTATGAATATTAGCAGGATTAGCAGGAGTAGGCAACTGAACATTATCAAAATGCAAGGCACATCAGATCTATAATCTAGACAAATCTATTCAAAGATAATATTTCTCAATTCCAGCAGAAGATATAGTCAGTAGAATGAAAACCAAAAAAACCAAAAACTTGTTCTGTTTTAGACGAAAAGATGGATACTGTGAGGTACAGATAGAAGAGGAAAACTCTCTACTGACTCCATTGATGGATACTGTCAGGTACACCTAGAAGAGGAAAACTCTCTACTGACTCCATTGATGGATACTGTCAGGTACACCTAGAAGAGGAAAACTCTCTACTGACTCCATTGATGGATACTGTCAGGTACACCTAGAAGAGGAAAACTCTCTACTGAATCCATTGATGGATACTGTCAGGTACAGCTAGAAGAGGAAAACTCTCTACTGAATCCATTGATGGATACTGTCAGGTACAGCTAGAAGAGGAAAACTCTCTACTGACTCCATTGATGGATACTGTCAGGTACACCTAGAAGAGGAAAACTCTCTACTGACTCCATTGATGGATACTGTCAGGTACACCTAGAAGAGGAAAACTCTCTACTGACTCCATTGATGGATACTGTCAGGTACACCTAGAAGAGGAAAGCTCTCTACTGAATCCATTGATGGATACTGTCAGGTACAGCTAGAAGAGGAAAACTCTCTACTGAATCCATTGATGGATACTGTCAGGTACAGCTAGAAGAGGAAAACTCTCTACTGACTCCATTGATGGATACTGTCAGGTACACCTAGAAGAGGAAAACTCTCTACTGACTCCATTGATGGATACTGTCAGGTACACCTAGAAGAGGAAAACTCTCTACTGATTCCATTGATGGATACTGTCAGTTACCGCTAGAAGAGGAAAACTCTCTACTGATTCCATTGATGGATACTGTCAGGTACAGCTAGAAGAGAAAAACTCTCTACTGACTCCATTGATGGATACTGTCAGGTACAGCTAGAAGAGGAAAACTCTCTACTGACTCCATTGATGGATACTGTCAGGTACAGCTAGAAGAGGAAAACTCTCTACTGACTCCATTGATGGATACTGTCAGGTACATCTAGAAGAGGAAAACTCTCT
>JAVTVY010040802.1:0-18037 GCA_036873755.1 Hanleya hanleyi | reverse complement strand
TCCGATTGGAGAAAAATTTCTCTATTCAAACCAGATCAGTGATCTTGACTGAACCATTCTGAATACATACATGTACATGTAGCCGTAATATACATGTACAATGTTTGGTAGTATTTTCGTTATTTTGGGATAACACTATCATAGAATAGCACAAATTCTAGTGTTGAAAAATAAAAAGACTCGTGCTGAAAAATAAAAAAATAAAAAGACAAAACCAATTTTTCAGCACTAGAATTTGTGCTATTCTAAGATAGTGTTATCCCAAAATAACGAAATACTTTCAACACTTCAATTTGTGCTCTTCTAAGATAGTGTTATCCCGAAATAATGAAAATACTGTTATACGATCACTTTCTAAATGATAAAAATATATGTTTGGTGTCGCACAAAGCAGTACCTCACTAATCAATTGATATTGAATGTGCTAAGCTTTATTTTACTGTACACTTTACTTTGTCTTGAATGTTTAAATCTGATACCATACATGTACATATATATGACCAATAGTTTATACTTCAGCTTGATATAGCTTTTTAGATAGGCCTTATATAGGACTAGCATTCACTCGACTGTCCGGTCTGATTGTGTACACCATGGATCAATATACACATTGTGCACATTCCTAAGATGTTTTTGCACTACATGTTATTAATAATTAAACTAAGCAATTTCAGATTGAGGAAGACAATTGGTAATGATTTCTTTTCTCTCTATTTTTACAGATGACCTAATTTGAGACCCGACACACCATATGACAAACCAAGGCAGGCCGACGTGTATCTTACTTTGATACATCCATTTATTAGCCATGCCATTCAAACTGAAACTGAAAAGAACTAAACGTTACGAGGTGTCATCCAAAAATGCCTTTGTTGTGGGCGTGCACATGTTGGACAATTCGTTCTTGGAATGTACCCTGACATCGGACAGTAAAGGAGGGGAATGTTTAGACAGTATATCCCAGAGGATAGAACTCACAGAGGTAAGTCGAATGTATTTCTTTCAGTTTGGTCTATTAAAGTGATCGTAAACTGTTAAAATGAAAGTAAAGTTTCCATCAAGTGAAAGACCATTGTGAACAGCATCGAAAAATATTTATTGTAATTTTTTACGATTTTATTACACAGAGTAAACTGCAAATAAAGCATGGTATTCTATGGTGGTCTGTTGCAATCATATCTAGGTCCAGTGACATCACACTGCCTTAATACATATATTTCAAACTGTGTGTGCAGTTTCCAATGCTTGATTCAAGCTTAGGTGTGCATACTTTGAGTTTCAACACAGACTCACTGTTCCAATGTGCATGTTTCACCAAAATCGGGGAAATTAAATGCAAGATTCAAATTGACTTGATAGTTACCATCTTCCAGATTTTGGTGAAACATGCACATTGGAACAGTGTGTTGAAACTCAAAGTATACACACCTTAAACTTGAATCAAGCATTGGAAAGTGCATACAAAGTTTGAAATATATGTATTAAGGCAGTGTGACGTCACTGGACCTAGATATGATTGCAACGGACCACCATATAATAACATGCTTTATTGCCCCCCGCCGCAACGCGGCCGGGGACTTTAAAATGGTTCTTGCTTCTATGTGTCCGTGCATGCACGTGCAAGTACTTCGTAAGCAATAACTTCTAAATGCTTTGTCGGACTCCTCCGAAATTTGGCATCTGCATTCTTTGCGACAAGACGTCTCTTGGTATTACGTTTCAGCAAGATCCGCCTGTAGGTGGCGCCACTGGGTCTTGTTCCAATCTTTAGTGCATGTCAAAATTTTTCCCAAAATACTTCGTAAGCAATAACTTCTAAATGCTTTGTGGGATTCCTCCGAAATTTGGCATCTGCATTCTTTGCGACAAGACGTCTGTTGGTATTACGTTTCAGCAAGATCCGCCTGTAGGTGGCGCCACTGGGGTCTTGCTTCTATGTGTCCATGCATGCACGGACATGTCCGTGCAAATACTTTGTAAGCAATAACTTCTAAATGCTTTGTCGGATTCCTCCGAAATTTGGCATCTGGATTCTTTGCGACAAGACGTCTCTTGGTATTACGTTTCAGCAAGATCCGCCTGTAGGTGGCGCCACTGGGTCTTGTTCCAATCTTTAGTGCATGTCCGTGGATGTTCGTGCAAATGCTTCGTAAGCGATAACTCCTAAATGCTTTGTTGGATTCCTCCGAAATTTGGCATCTGCATTCTTTGCGACAAGACGTCTGTTGGTATTACGTTTCAGCAAGATCCGCCTGTAGGTGGCGCCACTGGGCCTTGTTCCAATATTTAGTGCATGTCCGTGCAAATACTGCGTAAGTGATAACTCCTAAATGCTTTGTCGGATTCCTCCGAAATTTGGCATCTGCATTCTTTGCGACAAGACGTCGCTGGTATTACGTTCCGGCAAGATCCGCCTGTAGGTGGCGCCACTAGGTCTTGTTCCAATCTTTAATGCATGTCCGTTCATGTTTGTTCAAATCCTTCGCCAGCGATAACTTTCGAACAATTTGTCGGATTTCTTCGAAATTTGGTAAATGCATTCCCTGCGACAAAACACCGTTGGTGATGCGTTTCAGCAAAATCCACCCGGAGGTGGCGCCACTAGAGTTCATTCCATTATTCCATGCTGCAATTGATAACTTAGAAACGCTTGGTCGAATTTCTTTGAAATATCCTACATATGTACCTTTCTGGGTAACATGAGAAACGTTGCGGCTCATCGGATTCTTCTCAAATTTGGCATGCATTTACCATGCCAGGAGCTGTTGCTTGGGATTGCATTTCGCTCACTTGCACTCACAGGTGGCGCCACCTGGTGGCAGCATCACAAATTCGTTTCCGGGTAATAACTTGAGAACTGACCATCGGATTCTTCTCAAATTTTGTATGAATGTACCGTGACATAAGATGTCGCTTGATAATGCATTTCACTGACTTGCGCCTAGAGGTGGCGTCACCTGGTGTCAAAATCTAAATTTGGTTTCTGGGCAATAACTTGAGGACCCTCAATCATCGGATTGTTCTCAAATTTGGTATGCAGATGTCCCCACGATACCATGTTCCTTGGGATTGTATTTTGCCCGCTTCTGCCTACAGGTGGCGTCTCCTGGTGGAAAAATTTGTTTCCGGGCAATAATTTGGCAACTGCTCATTGATCAGATTATTCTCAAATTTTGTATTCATATGTGACCCGCCCCAAATAACATGAACACCGGTGGGCATCTAGTACCGGCAATAACTTGAGGACCCCTCTTCAGAGTCTCAAAGTTCATATGCCGATACCATGACACGAGATGTCATTTGGGATTGTGTTTTGCCTGCTTGCACCTACAGGTGGTGACTCCTTGTGGCAAAGTCTAAATTTGGTTTCTGGGCAATAGGTTGAGGATGCCTTCATATTCTTGTCAAATTTAGTTTGCAGATAATATGCCATAAGTTGTCTCTTGGGGTTGCATTTCGGTTACATAATTTTCATGCTACATGGTAAAGAAAATATATTACAGTAGCAATCAACATTCAGTCAGCCATTCGGAGTTGATCTCAAAACCTGGGAAGGTGGAAAGACCCCTCTGCTTCTTACGCCTGTGAAGTAGCTGTTGCAGGGCTTGTGTTTTGAGGCGAGTGATTGTATCCTTTAACCTTAATCACTCGCCTCAAAACACAAGCCCTGTGTTGCCATCCTCATGAATATCTTCTGAAACCGACAGCGCTTATAAATATTGCTGCCATTTTGGCGGGGGACCTAGCATCCTCTGGCTGCTTGTTTGCAGTTTACTCCGTGTAATAAAATCGTAAAAAATTACAATAAATATTTTCCAACACTGTTTACAATGGTCTTTCATTTGATGGAAACTTTACTTGAGGGTTTACACATGCGCTAGCAAAGGAACACAGCACATTGGTAGTCTGTGCTTCCTCTAACCCTTCAGCATGTTCAGCCACAATGACAGATAGTACATCTTTGGCAGATTGTCTGGCTGGGGTAAGAGATTTTTTATGTGAAAGATGCTGATTTGACCGAACCACGAGGCTGTGAAGATTACCCTTGTCCCAGTCAAAAAAAATATAAATTAAAAAAATCAGCCTGCCATTCTATTGCATTCACACTCAGGATATTTTCCCTAACACGATCAGACCCGTTCACATGTTACACCATTTTCTAAACTAATGCTGCTTTCTTGTTTCCCTTTTTACCCCTCCGGCAATTTTGCCCAAAGGTTATTGTCATCATCATGTACATCCGTACTTTCGTCCGTCTGTCCATGGATCCATCTCCGATTTCTCATTTAAACCATATCTCAAGAATGACTGCTTAGGAATACCAAACTTACATCACTCATATATATGGTCACAGAGCAGAAGCCTATTGAAAATCAGCGAGATTGACCCATAATTTCTCAGGTCACCAGGTCAAACTGTTTCAATTCATTCAAGAATTGATTGTTACCACCATATTTCAAGAATGACTATGCCTAGGAGCTCCAAACTTACTTCACATATGTACAATGCAGCCAGAATATTTCACTGTAACGATCGTTCTGTTTCTGTGTCGCTTCCATCAAAGAAAAAACACGGAAGCGATTTATCGTTTCCCACTATTATGCTCCGAATAAATGTGGTGTGCTTATGACAGTTTCTTTACTCACTATATTTGTTTCATACTGACAGAAAAAGGTATTCCAATGAGTATAAAATCACTGTTTTATATCGTTAAAATCAGGGAAACCTTCATGCTGAGGTCGGAAGCGTCCTGTCTGTGTCTTGTGCGCTGTCCTCTGTTTTATAGGGTGGATGGAGGGTGTCTGATTCCATGCTGCTTCAAAGATTTCTTCTTTGAAGTAGCAGCAACACAACTGGGCTGGGTGGTGCTTAGTTGGTTCGTCGTGATATAGCTGAAATATTGTTGAAAGCGACGTTAAATTCTATTCACTCACTCATTTGTTGTTGTTGAGAACGTCGTGCTGTCAAGGTCGGGATTTCCTCAATCGTATGTGGACCAATGAAAGTGCTAGCTTGTCTTGTGCGCGTCATCAGTTTATGATCTCCTGGGAATCTCCCTGGTCTGACGCATGCATGGTGAATGCAGTCAACGTTGTGGGAAATATCAAAGTTTCACATGCATAGTACAATTCTGTTGCTCCTTGTGTTGGACTTGGGAATGTCAGAAGCTACGAAACGAAAGCCCTGGGGGAATTGGTTTCCTAAAAACAGTTAGAAATTGGTCGTTCAGTGTTGACTTTGACCCAGTAACTGACGATAATCAGACATTTCAATTCTGCACTGCAAAGTGTGCACGGCACACTGTCAAGCTATACAACAAGACTCGTGGCCCCACATTGAGTTCAATTTTGAACTTTGTTGACAAAATAACTTACGAACCTCTGTGAATTCTTCAAATACCTTACAGCCAATTCACCATGTTTGAACAATGATCACAATTTTATAAAAGACAATGGCAAATGAAAAAAACAATTTAAACAACATTTTGTGACATTTAAAAAAAAAGATTCCCATACAATTATTTCATGGAACCTAATTAATATTAGTTTTCCAGAGGGTTCTCATAGGTAGAATAGACGGAACCGAAAAAAAAGTTTCCGGCCGTTCACGAAATATTCTGGTCTGCAATGTATGGTCTTAAAGAAGAAGCCTATAAAAAATAGTTTAGATTGACCTCTGGGTCACTGGGTCAAATTTGTCCATCCATCTCTGGCTGTTTATTACCACAATATTTCAAGTACATGTATGATTGGTTCAGGCATTTTTAGTACCGGAACCGGTCTTTTTTTTCATACCCATCTGTAATTAGTGTGGCCCTAACAACCTAGTTTCAACAGAATACAAATATCACCGACCCCAATATCATGATTTTGGGGTCAAGTTATGATATCACAAAAATCCTCCCCCATACATGTATTGACGATTTCAATCTTTGAGTGAGAGATTTGTTTTTCAGATAGCAAAAATGGCTCATTTTTTTTTTTTAAATCAATCATTTCCCATTCACCTGCTTACATGTACATTGTAGTTGAATTTTTAGTCTGGCACAAATATGCTGTGTCAAACTGATCTTTTTATAAAACTGTAGTCATTGACAGAATATTATAATTGACTGACTGCATCAATTGGCTCTTAAATGGTAGGACTCTGTACATGTATGTGATTTTTATATCATTAATATTGAGCCATATTATTTATTCAATGACACTTTGTATTTGTTCTTGAATTAGATTAATTGGCTGGACTTGGGAATCTTTTGTCCTCAAAATTTGTCCAAAGTCCTACTTGCTAATTATAATTGGTCCATTTATTCCAATCACATTAATTAATACTTCCCTTGTGAAAAACAACAATTTACAGCACTAACAATGGTCCAGTGTACACTGATTTTAATCGTGATAACACAATTACCGGGCAATAACCTAATTGTTCCCGCATGTCCAATTATGAATTCATCACATTTTCATAAACATCACAAATTATAAACTGTAGAGCCAGTCTTAAATGTCACATTTAATATCCCTATCTGATAGTTATATTTGAACTATATAATGTGTTTACATAACTATCAGTCAGATACAATTTTCTCCAAAGGCCACAAGATAATATTTTAATTTCCAAGCTCAGTGACCTGTACTCCTCAACACAAGTACACTGTACATATTTGTACGGCATTGATTAATTGCCAAATAGTTGCTACTAAACACCACAAAGTTACCACAAAGGACCACATAGTGACCACTGGTGATGTTAAAACACCGCAGGGGTCGAAAAGTCCGCCTGTCCACCTGTCGTCGACAGGTAATATTTCCTTGTGACAGGCAGAACAAAAAACTACCTGTCGCAAGTGACAGGTAGAAAAAAACTTCAACTGTTTTATCAGTTCCCTAAATCATTACGATGTTCAAGAAATCAAGAAAACACCGAAATTCAACTAAAAAATAAACGTAATGTTTCGCCGACATTCATTCTCCACTTTATTACGATATCTGTGTGAAGAACATCAAGGGAGGTAAGTTGTCCAAGCATGTGATCTCTATGACTGTCGGGTCCCCTCGAACGCCCGTTTATTGCTTATATATCTTGAGAAAATTGAGGGTTCCCGATATTGCTAGCTTGTCTACGTCATCATGTCCGTGGCGGGAAGCACTGGAAGAGACCAGCAATCATATCTCTGAAAAAAACATTTACTTCTTTAACTTTTGAAATGGATCATTTCCTCAAACGGAGTAATGTGGAGGAAACTAATAAATCGGGCGGCTTGCCGACCAGCCGTGACTGTGCCACTGACACCGGCACTGGCTGATCAGCTGATCAGCTGATTGAACTATGACGGTCTGTCTCACATTGATGATTGACTGAGAGGGAACGGGATTTTCAGCTACATATCGGAGACAATTTTTCTCTGAGAAGTGAAATTTTGCACATTCATCTGAACACGATTTGTGCATTTTTATCCGGAAGTATAGATAGATTTGTTGCTTACGCAGGTCTGTATCCAGGATTTTTTGCAGGTTCCCATCCCATTCCTAATTCATTATTGAGGGCCCAATTTTCGTTAGTGAATGTATGTCAAAGTTCCATTGTTCAGGCTGGTGTTCTACACAAAACACAAAATAATGTTTAACACAAAACGTAAGCTTATCAATGAAAGGTACATTTATGTACATTATATTTTACAGTGGGTGACAAAAAAATATTTTTGCAATCACTTGATTGACAGCCTCTGAGATAGTTCATCATCATTACAGTTTTAACCATGGAAAAATGAATGACATGGTTTTGTTCAGGTTGTAATTTAATGTGACAGGTAGAAAATGATTCTACCTGTCACATGTGACAGGTGGAGATTTTCAAACATTTCGACCCCTGCGCGGGCACCAGACATCATAAATAACATTGTTTGATAAGAAAAAAGTCATCTTTTGTACCGATTAATTAAATATTGCTGGATATTTTCCAAAGAGTCAAGGCAGGGCTTGCTTTTCCAGGGGAATCCGATTCCCGTTGGCATTCCCGCAAAATAAATTTGTATAGAAATGACAGCTTTGGATTCCCGTGGATTCCTGCAGAGATAGACTACCAGAATCTGTTTGGATTCCCGTAAATTTCAACGAAAAACAAGGCCTGCAAGGAGTGTACATTATGTAAGCTTATACAAGTTTACATAACAGGCTGAATTCCACCAGCTTCACATGATCATACATCCATTGTATGGTCACCCACACACTGTATTCTACAACTGGAAAGTCCTCAGTATTGGTATTGAATGAAAGGTTTTGTGTTTGACTGTGACACAGGTGACTTACATGTATGCTGACATGACTAATTACCTGGCCCACACAGCTGTATATCGTTCATTCATTCACAAGTTTTATGTCCTCTTTTGTGACCTTAAATGTTGCTAAGTTGAATTCCCAGTTTAATATACATGTACTTCTGGCATTGGTATCGCATGATGTCATGGATTTGCTCGATTTCGCCATTGAAAACGCAACATGCTCAACTGAAATGACCGGGATTTTGTTACTGACTCCCACATTTTAAATTTTTGTTTTCAGGACATAATTCAATACCTTTAGCCTCTATCAAAATAATATTCAGTTACATTTGTATCATCATGTACATGTTGGCCTACTGTGAAAATACATAGTAGAAATTCCAGCACCATCTGTGGTTCTGTTTGCCCCTATTGAGTATCCTGATAGCTATGATAGCCCCAGGAGAGGGAAGTGTTTCAATTTCCTCTCAAATCAGGACAAAAACACAATTCTGTGAGGCTATCATTAGCAAACATGAGGAAACCCTATTTAATTATAGGGTAGTTTTTGACGCCCACACACCTGCATGAGTTGTTTATTATGAGTGTCTGGTATTTTGTGGTTGTTAATATTCTATTGTAACATCTAATAAGCCTCAGGCTTTAGACAAATGATTCACAATACAATGACTGATGACTATGTACAAGCCGACACTGGTATTGGTCTTAAATAGTGTTGGAGGGCTGTGGAGTAACTCCACTTCTTGGGAACACTTATGAATAGTTTGGTATCTATTTGAGCCACTATCAGCAGTGAACCTTTATCTAAGTTTATAGAATACAGAGGCTTTATATTTCAATGATACACTGAATAAAGCCAATGTTTACTTGCTATATCTTTTGAATAAATGTATGAAACTTCCAGATGTATTAGGTGTGCATGAAATGAATCCATCCAACTTGATAACGAAAGTAATTTGTATTACATGTACAACAACAATTAATTGTAGTACATCAACAACAAAATGTGTCCTCGCCTCCGATACATGTAAGTGATAGCTATTCTGTGAAAATGATGAACAATATGAGAACAATAATGAATATATCATTCTCTTTGGGATTTGCACAAAGCCGCAGCGAATGGAAAATCATGCACAAAAGCCCCATCCAACATTTAGTTTCAGGTCAGGCCAATAAGATCACAACTTTACCAATTTACCAATGTATACCCCCATACATAGTAAGGGGGTATACTGGATACCGATTGTCCATCCATCCATCCGTCCGTGTGTCAGTGCATCCATCTGTTCGCCCGTCTGAAATTCATTCAGATGAGCTCAGGCATTTTGATTTGATTTGATTTGATTTGAGGCACGATCGCGCTCCTGAAAAATAATCGAGGCATGCGTTTTTCGCTCGCCTTGTTTTTTTATATATAAAAAAAAAATGAAAACGGTATTTCTTTACTTGGAATTCCTCTCTCAAACTTCGATTGCAATGTCTAGCAATCATACGAGTTAATCTCCCTTGAGCAAAACGGAAGTTACTTTGTACAACCCCGATCCCATAGTTTCTTTCATCACCGCATTCACTCAGTAGGTATACCATGGCAGCATGAAGCCATTACCGGATCTGGGAACGTGGTTCGTGATTTTGTGACTTCTGTCGTTGCAAATATGGTGGGCAGTTGAGGAGGGCGACGGATGGTTATTCTCTCGTGTTTCTTAACAGCACTTACATGTAGTCAATCAAAGAATTATATCTAGTGGAAGGCGGCTTGTTTGCACCAGTTTCCAAGAAATATAATTAACATAAGGTTAGTTTCTTGCTGAATAAAGCAATCAACTGTTTCAATAATAATAGCAAGACATCGTAAACCACACTCCTAACATCAGCAAAAGCACTCTTGGACATTTCTCAGGCGTGTTAATCGCACCCCTCGAGTACAGGCGTGTGTTTTTTCACTCGCCTTCGCCTGTGCTTATCGCTTGTCTGGAGCTAATGTTGGAATTTGAATACTCAGCCTATGAAATACATGTAGTCAAGGTACGGCTTACAGCGTTGGACACACCAGTTCTCATCAGATTAACGAAGTTAAGCAACACTAAGCTCGGTCAATAATGGATGGGTGACCGAATGCTGTACTGGCTGGGCTGATCAGTGTCCAGGATAATAGGAACTGTGAGCACTCGTGTTCTGGCACATGTAGGCACCATCGTGATATGACTGAAACAAGGTTGAAAACGATATCAAACCCTACTACTCACTCACCTGTAGTCCCCGTTGTGGAGCCTTAATTTTCAATTTGTCTCGCCGGTGTAGGGACTGTGTAAGAGTCTTGGGGTGAAGGCTGTTTGATGAGTGCCAGTGCCATCAGCCGAACAGGGATTAATACAAGTCGAAAAATCGAATATTTTTTTATTCAAATGAGTGGATTAAGTTATCAGTATTTTTAGTCAATTTGAGTATTTCTTCAAATTTACCACCATTCTCAATGATTTTATATTGTTTCACCCCTTAAAATAATAGGCTATTGAATTTTTATCAATATTTAGTCAACGAATTTTTGAATGAATTTTACCTCTGATTACAAGTTGTAAAAAGTAACTGGTATGAATCCCTGTCTAGTCCAATCTAATGATACACACTTCTAGTTGATTTGCTTAGAACTGTACATGTACTTGGTGAAAAAGTTTGACATGTCACAAGTTTGTAAAAATGTACATCTACTTCTGATTGTGTCTGTTCTGTATCGCACAATAATGTACAGTACCTATGAGTGAGATTATGAAAACATTGTTTACGATTATATTCTTCATCATACATGTACCTGCTATACATGTACAGTACATCTAAATGCAGGGTTTGAATTTGGGAAAAATTTTAACCAGTCCATCTGACATTGTCAATCTAGTAACCATCAACATGCGCTGGTCAATTGATATTTAATTTCCACTAGCCCGTACATTGGTTAATTATCTTGAACATGTTCAAGACAGAAAAATCACTTGATTAATGGGTAAGAGAATTTACTCGTCAGCAAGAATTGGTGTGTGATATATTAAAACACTGCAACCTCATTCCGGAAACATGATTGGGGAAGGGGTATCTTCGAAAATGTCAATATTTCTTCCAACTTTATTATGTTCGGAAAAACTTAAGCTATACATGATCTGTGTACAGTGTTTTAGGCCATCCTTAAAAATAAGTTTGTTGCGCGTAACCCGACCGACTGTCCAAAAATCCGCCGACTGGAAACTTTTTTCGCCGATTTTCCGACCGGTCATCTTTTTATTTTATTTTGCTATGTCAGAATTATCTCCCCTATCTCCTCGCTCGTGTAAACGTATGTAAAACGTTCGCCTAGCAAAAGCAAGCAGGATTTCACTCTCCAGTAGTCGCGATGTGAGCTTATGTCGCACGTTTTGAAGGCATATCCTCCATGGCCCAGTCCGTAGGGGAATGCAGTTTTCGTCGACCACGTGTATATGGCGGGAAGTTCCCCCTTCTGTTTTGTGTTTGGGTTTGGACGAGAGGACAATAAACACATCGAGAGGCAACAGCAACACAGGATGGGAAAAATATTTCAAAACGGTTGGTTATTAAAACCTGCCATAAAGAGCTCTGTCGCGAATCGACTTGGAACGTAGACATGTTTAGGACTGTCACCATGCACCACGTGGGTCCGTACACCGACAGATTCTGAGACTGACGATGTTACAACAACAACGATGTTTGGATTTCTACTTTTATCCGAGAAGACTTCAGTGTGCCTAAATGCAGAAAATCTATACTGCTTTGTTGTTTAACGGAAACTTTATAACCCTCTATGTCGATGAAGCCATGGATATAGTGTCGGTGGCTTCAGCGGTCTTGACAAATTAGATGGTGCCGTCAGCTTAATTTTGACGTTCCGATGTCGGCATCAAATACGCTTGTCAGAATTCCACCTCGGACTAAATTCCACGAAAAGACACAGGTTAGAAACTTAGTATTTGCCTCATTGTTGTCAGTAAATTAAATTACGATGTATTTCTAATCTGAATAAAGGAAGTACCTAAGTATTCAATAAAAGCACACCATAAATTTGCGACGAGGAAGGGCAGTAATGATGTTAATGATTAATTTGAGGTAATTTTCTCAACTCCAAATGGTATAATGAACAACCTTCTGTATAACACTGAGAGGATTTTTTTCTTTCCTGTCACAATTTTGGCAAAAGTTTGTCTGGTAGTGGTATATTTTTTATTTTTTTTGACCAGCTAGTCACTAGTCATTGTCAAGAATGTGTTCAAGGATGTCGATGTCTTCTAAGAAATAAAACAGGTACACAAGCCTGAATTTAAGAATATCTTGCTTTATACCTTGAAGATAACTAGTTTTCTATACTGAAATAATTTTGCTGCCAGACAAAAAGAATATTTCAAATGACCTGCTTAGTATCTGAACTAAATCACACTAACCTCTTCCAGCCTCCCCAAAAGGAAAACCTGATCTAAAAAAAAAAAAAAAAAAATTACCTACCTACCGACCCAACTTCCTGAGGTAGGGTCGGGTTACAGCCAACAAACATATTTTTAAGGATGGCCTTACATGTAAGCTTATGTACTTTCTCAGATTATCACGAACAAAGTCTTGTCTGCCCTTGTGTTCAGTTCCCATGACAGACTCTCATCTATCATGTCTGTATACATGTATATGTACCTAGTATTCTGACATTATCATTTCCTTTATTGTTGTCATGGTTTGGGCTCAATTTAAGCTAAGGGCTAAGAGTCAACATGCACCAAAATGACCAGCGGCGAGCCTACAGACTTATTTTCAGAAATATTTTGGTCTTCTTGTAAAGTGTATTGTGAGAAAAAAAACTGACTCATGGGTCAGTCATGCATTGACTCCTTGGCTGTTATTACAACTTTCACTTTGTGTTATGTTTGGTGAACATGTCTCCAACTCTCATTATCCCCCATTTTGTCCTAACGTATGTTCATGTAAAATGTATGTGAAGTGAGAATCTGTATCGCAAATGCATGTAGTAAAATCAATAACCAAAACATACATACATACATGTACATGTACCAAAAATAACCCCAGCTGTCATTCAATTGCAGACCTGTCTGTTACATGTAGCCACCTGTATATGGAAGGCCAATTGTCCAAATAATCAGAAACTCAGAGTTATCGAACCGAAAACCTAAGTTTTTGAATTGATACTTGATAACTTAAGTTATCAAAGAGAAAACCATGGTTTTCGAATCAAGAACTTAAGTTAACAGTCGAAAACCTACAATGTAGGTTATCTACCAGACAACCCTGAGTTTCTCTTTCCTTAACCTTGAGTTTCTTTTTCACAAAACCGAAAATCACATTTGTCCGTAGATAACTTAAGTTATCGAATCGAAAACCTAGGTTTTCGAATTGACAACTTTCTATGTATCAAAATACACCAGAATACACCGTTTTACTAAATTTTAGATATTAAATATCCCAGGACAATTAATATACACATGTAAGTTTCATATCTTTTACTTTAGTCTAAAAAAAATGCAGTTCTCAAAACTACTGTAGGAAATATGCTGTCAAAATGCGTCAGAACGCACCATTTCACGTCTGGATTTTCGAAACATTTCTAGGGTGCATGCCCCCAGACCCCCCCTAGCAGGGCTTCGCGCCTCGCATTGACTAATAGTACCTGAGTGATAGCTGGAAGAAGACGAATTCCGCTTGAGGTACAATGTACATCTTAATACAATTTCCAAACGGCAAAGTTTTTCGAAGTCTGCAGAAAATTCCATGCAAAATTTTCTTTCTACAGTCAGATTTTAATTATCTCAGGAGGAACAGTATGACAGAAAAATATACTGTAGGCCTACATTTTACTTCAAGAAAATTTCTACAGTTTTACTTCAGTCAAAAATTACAGTTCTCAATAGTCAGAAATATGCTGTCAAAATGCACAAGAACATGCCATTTCACGTTTAGATTTTCAAAAAAATTCCTGGGAATGCTGCCAGATCCCCCTAGCCTTTGCCGCTCGCATTGCGAGTTCCGTCTGGACAGAGATCAAACTCCCCTATTTTGAAACCAGCCTACGAGCTAGAATGGGGAGATGTCAAAGTCCCTGGGAGTCATTCGGTCCTGTACTGTTATGATGAAAGTTGAACCTCATTCTCCTTGAGATTTTCCAGTTTTGGTTATAGAACACCCTTTATGGCTGGGCCACCATAATATTTTGTGTTACATGTATTCAACCCTAAAGCACCTATAACAACTGGTTACCATAGGTTACCCATTTTCTAATTATCTTGACCTGCATCAGTCAGTGTCATTGCTACATGTACATGCTTGTATCTAAAAGCCTTCAGCACATTGTTGATCATGATCCTACATGTATTTCCATGTTTCTCTTGTGAAGTAACTGTTTCTTTTAGAGTCAACTATTCAACTAATTGTCATCTTTAAGTTGACATGAAGCTGATAATTTTTCAATTCTTAATAGTGCTGTTGTAAGTCTTTTATTTCAAGCAAATACCTGTACAAACATGGTGACCGAGATCAAAATATCATACATGGCGGGTGGTTGGGTGGGTTCAGGTTCCTGTTGCTTCAATGCTGTGGCTTCAATGCATTTTGCTGAGAAGTAACAGGAACTTGATAATTATGTCTAGCACTGTAATATCACTTGTCTTTATTGCACCATGTAAGCATCCTGCCTGTGTCTTGTGCGCTGTCCTCAGTGTTCTATAGGTTGGATGGAGGATGTCTGGTTCCATGCTGCTTCAAAGATTTCTTCTTTGAAGTAGCAGGAACACAGCTGGGTTGGGTGGTGCTTAGTTGGTTCGTCGTGATATAGCTGAAATATTGTTGGAAGTGACGTTAAATTCTATTCACTCACTCACTCACTCACTCAAGATAAATGTTCCTAACACCATGGTTGACCATGGTCATAATGGTTGAAACATGGACTTTCACCATAAGTCACTTGCCAATTTTTTTTCAAAGATGACCATGTTCAAACATGTTTGATCATGAAATCATGATCAATATCTTGCAGAGGAACTCCATTATGGTACCAATAACTTCTCTACAGTAAATCCTCTAATAATTCAATCTTATCACGTCCCCAATTTTGTGGACAATCAATCATTCTAATAAATTTCGTCACCTTAAATCATTAAAATGACCCCAAAATATAATGTATTAATATCTGCATGATTTTGGACCATTTTGTCAATTTCCTGTTCTATTAAATTTCATCACCCCCTGATTTTAAAATGGGAAATTTCACTTCCTGTAATCAAGTTATTAGAGGATTTACCATAATATGCATAGTCGTGTGTATCAGGGCTCGAAATTAGCATAGGCCCGCTAGCCTAAGCTTAGTAAAATTGCTGAAGGACCACTACATGTTTACTATAGACATACTGGCTGGTAAAATTTGCAAGCTTCCAACAGGCAAAAGGAATACAAGTCTGCATTTTATTTTTGAAGTCTTGTCTAGTTTCATGTACATGCAGTTTGTCTAGATACATGTATATTCCATCACGTTAATCAATTATCTTATTTCTCCCTGTTTTGCAGCTTCAGTATTTTGGGTTACGCTATGTCACCAAGAAGCTGCAGTTCCGTTGGGTGGACTTGGAGAAACCACTGAAGAAACAGTTGGACAAGTTTGCTCACTCACCCCGCCTCTACTTTGGTGTCCTCTACTATGTGGCCAGTGCTCATAAGATGCTCGATACTGTGGCAAGGTACACTCAAGATTCTTGTACCATATGCCCCACTGCCAGAGATTGACCTGGGGTGTCATCGTGCACACCCCAGGTCATGGAATTGACCTGGGGTGTCGTTGTGCACACTGCAGGTATTGGGATTGACCTGTTGCTTTGCACATTCCAGATCATGGAAAGAATTACCCTATTTCTCCTAATTTTTCGAACAACGTTTTTAGACTTGGAAGCAGAAATTGATCTTTATGTCAACTGAGGCTAAATTTGGCATGGATGTTATTTATCCCAAAAACTAGAAAGATAGCTACTAAAATTTGTATAATAATTATATTTGCAGAATTTCTCTCCATAGTACGTGTAGCCTGAAGTTAGGTTTTGCTGTCTGAATAATTAGAAGAAATAGGGTAAGAGCCTCAGCTCTTCAGACAGCTTATCATAATAGGCGACTACATGTAACTGGGGTTTCCGGGTGTAAAAACGAATAGACATGATAGAAGGATAGAATCCTGGGTGTGAAAAGAAATGGGACTGAAATATTGTTGAAAGCGAGATTAACCATGTTCACTCTATCAGAGCCCAAACCATAATGGTAGTTTTATTCTGCATGTATGCTGGATGGTATACAACTGGGCCCTCTGATAATTAAGCATATAGGGTCATTAGGTGTGAATGATGGTAGATTTATACTATACTGCATGGTAGTAAACTGGATGCTAAAATGCATAGGAAATGAACCCCTATCAATAAATCCTGGATATGGCATTCACCACAGTTTTTCCTATGCTATACACATGTTTTTACAATTTTAAAAACTGCGGATTCGTTACAAACAGGATGTTTACGAAAAGCTGCTCAGATGCTGCGCAGTTGAAAAAATTGAAATGGCGGTGGAGCGGTTCAACTAGGACAAAGTACTTGTATGAAGATTTCTGTCAGTTCCCCCCATATATGTATATCAGCCATGGGAGAGTTATCACCAACATGGGGTCTGTCACAATACCAATTATCTAATCAGATTCTCTGATTGTCACTTCCTGTTGTTGATATAGTCAAAGTTACCCAATTAACTGACAGAACTAGCTCTTCTTGCTCATTGTCTGGTCCTATTGTGCAAGCCTGTCATTGCTATCCCTAGTAGTCCTGATTAAGAACAAGTGTGTAATGATCACTAGACGGCTACATCTATGTGATGCGATATAGGGACATCAGATTCTTTCATCGCCACCAATACCCCCTCTCTCTCTCCAATAAGCCTACAACATACACATGTAAGATGTTTACCCATGGAATTGCTTCAATATAAATTCTGCATGTATACAAACACCTAATACATGTACCTGCTTAACCCCTAAATTGTAGACATGGAAGATACAGGTATCAACATGAAGTGAAGGGTCTGTGGTTTACCCTGATTTACACCTGTTTTATGGTCACTTTATCAGCTTGATCAGATTTGCAGTAGGCATATAAACTATCAAAGGTTAACTAGGGCAGACAGACTCAAGTTTTCTGTATTATAAATGTTCTCTTGGAGGTTCATGTTTTTATTACCCCACCCAGTTATGCTGTAGACAGTGCAGAGGTGGACAGACTTAGTGTGAAATTGAATTTAGGGTGGTGAAAATTTTGTGTTACATTTTTGTATTGAAAAATAAAAATGTAAAATCAATGGAAATATTTTACAGTGAACCCTTCCATAATTCAATCACACCTCAGATTTCGTATCATATTTCATCTGTCACTCTTTTGTTGTTTTCTAAAATATGTAAATTGTAATAAATAGTACCTACAGTAAGGTCACTTCAAAACACAGTTTAGAAGATGATTCCCAAAACATCATGAACATGTTCCTCTGATATTCACCTCTGATTGTTCACAACAAGGCCATCTTTAAAACTATGTTTAAGGATGGCCTCTCCAAGAAATATGCATGGGTACATGTAGGTAGGTAGGATTTTTTTTTTTTTTTTTTAAATTTTCAACAGGTCACTCAAATTTACAGGATATAGCTAGAATTTTAGAATAAAAGTTGAAATAAAAGACTTTT
>JAVTVY010040801.1:0-19044 GCA_036873755.1 Hanleya hanleyi | reverse complement strand
ACATGAAAAAATCAAATATCATAATAAAAATATAATTTTCTAAATTGCTGCTTTTATTTTCGCTACGAAAGTCCAAACAAAGATTTCAACCCCTTTTTCATTCCTGATTGTATGAAGTAGGCTGTTGTATTCTGAAACAATGCTGGCAAACAAAAATGCCAAACAACAACAAGCATTCCGAGAACCCCAACATCTCGCCTTGCGGGGTCATCCACCGAAGGTGCAGCAGTATTGAAAGCATACATGTAGAGCAAACAATAAGGTCTGGAATAGGTGATGTGGTACAGACAATAATGTCTGGAATAGATTATCTGGGACAGACAATAACATCAGCCCCATGTGGGATTACTGGCATATAAGTTAATCCCATGTAGGATGGATAGGTCAGTGCCGTCGGATTACTGGTGCATAGAGCAGTCCAGTGTGAGATTACTGCTGGATAGGTCAGTCCCATGTGAGATTACTGCTGGATAGGCCAGTCCTGTGTAGGATTACTGCTGGGTGGACCAGTCCCGTGTGTTATTACTGATGGATAGACCAGTCCCCTGTGGGATTACTGCTGGATAGTCCAGTCCCAAGTGGGATTACTGCTGGATAGGCCAGTCCTGTCTGGGATTACTGCTGGATAGAGGAGTCTCATATAGGATTAATGCTGGATAGGACAGTCCCGTGTGGGATTACTGCTGCATAGGCAGTCCAGCGTAGGATTACTGCTGCATACAGCAATCCTGTGTGGGATTATGGCTGGGGAGGCCAGTCCCATGTGAGATTACTGCTGGATAGGCTAAACCTGTGTGGGATTACAGCGGGATAGGTCAGTCCCATGTAGAATTATCGCTGGATAGGTCAGTGCCATGTGGGATTACTGCTGCATATTGCAGTCCAGTGTCATATTACTTCTGGATAGGTCAGTCCCATGTGAGATTACTGCTGCATAGGCCAGTCCTGTGTGGAATTACTGCTGGATAGGCCAGTCCCATGTGGGATTACTGCTGGATAGGCCAGTCCCATTTGGGATTACTGCTGGATAGGTCAGTTCTGTGTGAGATTACTGCTGGATAGGCCAGTCCCAAATGGGATTACTGCTGGATAGACCAGTTCCGTATGGGATTACTGCTGGATAGGTCAGTCCTGTGTGGCATTACTGCTGGATAGGCCAATGCCATTTGAAAATACAGCTGAATAGGTCAGTCCCATGTGGGATTACTGCGGGAGAGCTGTGACCTAGGAAAACATGAAACATATCCACCAAGTTTTATAATCATCCCACGAAAGGTTCAACAAACTTTCCATGTACAGATGTACATGTAAATTTTTGCCCAACAAAAACCTTATCAATGGAAAGGTACAAAGTCTAAAATGCAATAATTAGGACAAGAATTCATATTTAATGTCATATTTCTTAAATAGCACATGCACATCGTCGAATCACATTGAACTTGGGTAGCAAGAGTCAAACTCATCCAATGAAAGCTGACAGCTTCAGAAAACTTTCCATGTACAGGTGTACATCTATATACATGTACATTATTATTGGCAGATTACTTAGACAAAACCCTCAAAATATGAACAAAAATTAATATTTCATCTCCTAAATAGCACAGGTACATCTTCTAATCATTAGAAACATGTGTACCAAGTTTCATACTCATTCAATGACAGCTGACAACTGTAGCAAACTGTGGTGTACAGATGTACATGTGCACTTCAGTTGAACGCAAAACTCATTCATTTGCCATAATTTGGAGAAAAATTAATATTTCTTCTCAAAAATAGCATAGGTACATCCTCTAATCATAAGAAACATGTGTACGAAGTTTCGTAATCATCCAATGACAGCTGACAACTGCAACAAACTCACCATGTACATGTATACATATGGAGGCCTACATGTACAATTTACCTAAACGGAAAACTCATTCATTTGCCATAATTTGGAGAAAAATTAATATTTCTTCTCAAAAACAGCACAGGTACATCCTCTAATCATAAGAAACATGTGTACGAAGTTTCGTAATCATCCAATGACAGCTGACAACTGCAGCAAACTCACCATGTACATGTATACATATGGAGGCCTACATGTACAATTTACCTAAACAGAAAACTCATTCATTTGCCATAATTTGGAGAAAAATTAATATTTCTTCTCAAAAACAGCACAGGTACATCCTCTAATCATAAGAAACATGTGTACCAAGTTTCGTAATCATCCAATGACAGCTGACAACTGCAACAAACTTTCTAAGTACAGATGTACATGTGCACTTCAGCTAAACGCAAAACTCTATCATAGGGATTTTAACATTGGAGTACCCCAGGGGTAAGTACCCCCAGGTGGCATACCCACCCACCATATTTTTTTAATATTTTTTCTAGATTTTTTTTTAATTTGCTAAACCAAAAACCTTATCATTTCCAGGCAGGGGACACCGACACCGACGACGACATCCTCTTTCCCCCCTCACAATATCTCCCCTTTACTTCGTAAGGCGAGATAAAAATAAATACCTTTCATCAGAATTTTTCACTGGAAATCAGCGAATTGTTGTTGTTGTAAAATGTCTAAATCGGGAACCTTCACTGGCTACATGTATGTGATCTATCATTGTGTCACGGCAAGGCACAAAATAGGTAGTAACACACCCCAATTTGTGATAAAAAAAATGAAAGAAATGCTACCTATTTTGAATGCGAAATGAGTTTTTTTAATGGAAACGAACAAAAAACAAGAGCCCAAGGGCTTCAATATACGCCCGTTTATTTGAAATTACATTGGTCCAAATTTCAAGGTTGTTTAATAGCCTTGTTTTAATAGCCTTGATAGCCTTGTGCGTCTGAGAATGTAACATATATCACATCTTATAGTGAATGATAAACTACCATAAGCTCAACTCTTGGTAACTAGTTAACCTTGAAGCAAGAGCTGAGAGCTCACATATCCCACACTGAAATCGACAATAGTCAAACACATGAAAATAGTAGTTTTCCTGCAAATGTTTCTCATGAAGGAAAAAGTGATGAAGTAAACCTTTGTTCTTGAGTTAATAAACAGATATGAAGTTCATAAAGGACCCCTCTCCCTGTTAAATTAGTAAATGTATGGTTTTTATTTTACAACAGTTTAACTGAATGTAGCTGTTTCAAACATGGGAGACAACTCCACAGGACAATACCATATACATGTACATGTAGGGGAGAGAATATTCCAACCTAACACATAGAGTCAGATAAACTTGATTCAGTTTTGGGAGACTGTGACCTTGACCTTTGACAAATTGATCTAAAAATTTATGGCTCCTCTTTGCCATGTGAGTAAGACATACCGGTACTCAAAGTTTGGTAGCAATCCATACCTTGAAACTGGGAGATATCGCATGGACAACAAATGTTAATGGATTAATGGACAGAAGGCAACATCGCATTACACGACCTCGTCTTCGACAGGCATATGAAAATGTGACTTTTAATGATTTGTTGATTTTGGGGTCACAGTGACCTTGACCTTTGACCCACATTTTGGTATGTAACACATGTCCCTCTAATGTATCTACAGGCAAAAAAAAAGTTATTTTTAATGATTTCCTGATTTTGGGGTCACAGTGACCTTCACCTTTGACCTTGACCTAAATTCTGGTACACGACACATCGTCTTCCCTCAATGTATCAATGGACACAACAAAAATCATGATTTTTATGAATTTCATGATTTTGGGGCTCACAGTGACCTTGACATTCAGCCTTGACCTACATTTTGGTACGTGACACATCATGTTCCCCTAATGTATCTACTGACACAAAAAAAGTAGTTTTCAATTATTTTTTTATTATGGCGTCACAGTGACCTTGACTATTGACCGTGACCTAAATTTTGATACATGACAAACCGTCTCCACAAAAAATAATGATTTTTAACAATTTCATGATTAACCTTTGACCTTGACCTACATTTTGGTATGTGACACATTGTGTCCCCCTAATTTATCTACTGACACAAAAAGATGTCATTTTTAATAATTTCTTGATTTTGGGGTCACTGACCTTTGACCTTGACCTAATTTTTGGCATGCGACACTTCATTTCTGCCTATTGAATCCACTCATAAAAAATTTGTAATTTTTAATGATTTCCTGTTTTTTAGGTCACACTGACCTTTGACCTTGATTCTGAGGTCACAGTGACCTTGACTATTGACCTGGATCTAAATTTTGGTACATGACAAAACCACTCCCCGTAATTTCCCAATGGACTCAAAAAATCTTGATTTTTAACAATTTTTACAATTTTGGGGTCACAGTGACCTTGACCTTTGACCCTGACCTACATTTTGATATGTGACACATCGTGTCCCCCTAATGTATCTACTGACACAAAAAAATGTTATTTTTAATAATTTCCTGACCTTTGACCTTGTGACCTTTCAGTGACCTTCGACCTTGACCTATTTCTTGGTATGCGACACTTCATTTCCCCCTATTGAATCCACTCACACAAAATTAGAAATTTTTGATGATTTTCTTGATTTTTCGGTCACTCTGACCTTTGACCTCTGACCTCGACCTACATTTGGTATGTAACACATCGTTCCCCCCTAGGGCATCCACTCACCAAAAATTAGAAATGTAGGTAGAAAACTGTCAATGATCAATGATTTCCTGATTTTAGGCAACAGTGACCTTTGACCTCTGACCTCGACCTTAATTTTGGTACGCGACACATCGTCTCCACCTAGCGTATCCACTCACGAAAAATTGCGACTTTGGATAGAAAACGTTCAGATATAGACCGGACACGAACACTTCAGTGATTTCCTGTTCTTTAGGCCAGTGACCTTTGACCTCTGACCTCGACCTTGAGTTTGGTACGCGACACATCGTCTCCCTGTGGGGTATCCACTCACCAAAAATTGGAACTGTAAACAGAAAACTGTTCCAGATATAGACCGGACACGACGGACGGACAGACGGACAGACGGACACACGGACGGAAACCGCCATCACATAATACGTCTGCCTTTTGGCGGGCGTATAAAAAGTGAGCTGATGTTACTTCATTTTTCTCTCGCCAAGTCGTCAAGTCATCATGTGCAAACTCAATCGAAGCATAGTGAAAATCAAGGGAGATAACTCGACCCGACTATTATTCTCTCTCTTGCGTAAATACCGTGGCGCTGTGATCGTTGCTATAGAAATTATGCATAACAGTCAAAGATTGGGTATAAAAGCATACGGAAATGGGGAAAGAAACTGTTATAACAGTCTGTTACTTATTCAGTACTAAAACGTTTGACATTTCGTTCACTGATGTGTTTACCTTATATTCAATTCTCCCTCCGACACTGAAGAGCGGTATGCAGGGGAGCTAAGCAGGAACTATCAAACACAAACCAGATGACGTCATAGTTGTTCTAGGTAAAACAAGCGCATGTGCGAAATATGAATAGACTTTCAACACAGTCTCTTGTAGAGTGATTCGGTGGTCGAATGGTTAGAAAGGTTTGGCTATTCTCACTCTAAAGGTCTTGAGTTCGAGACCACTCAGGGACAGACTGCAGTCGCAGACTGTTAGCTGGAAATGAAGTGCTACCATACCTCGCGGAGCACTGTTGTTTCGTGGGTCACTATATAGCTCTCTCTCCTGTTTTATAGGTGGCAGAGATGGATCCCAAAAGAACTTGGATCGATTATTCAGTCCAAAATAGCATAGTGACAGCACTCTTTAGCGAACAATGCATGAAATACTCAACAGCCATGAGGGCATTGCAAAATTATTACACAAACTTCTTTTCTGCTATATCAGGTAGGGACCTAATAATCAAAGTACATAAGAAAACATGCTGGCAGTGAGCAACACAAACAGGCTGACATTTCATTCCTTTTATTTTTTAAGTCTGCTGCTGTTTGGAGAACTGCTATGCATTTGAACAGAATTGCTAATCATTTTGCACAGTTGACTAGCAAATTGCTACGGGATTCCGATATTCTATTTTGTGCCTTGCATGGTATGGTAATTCCTCTAATAAATCGATTACCCTATCAGAACTCGATCACCCATGATTTTCGGAGGAAATGAAAGCTTGTGTGAAATACGGGAGACGAGCATTTCCCCGAATACATGCATAACACATAATTTGGAACTCACAGGGCTTTAGATCTCAACAATTTCGGCACACCCTCTACTAGGTGTGGCAATTTTCTTTAGGATGGAGCAGAGGCTGGGGGATGAGCATTCAGGAATCATGCCTGGTAGTAGTGCCTCTGAGAAAGGATTTCTTTAACAATGGGTGAAACCCAGTGTGAGGCAACACCAACTTTATTTTGTGTTTCAAGGGCTAATTGTTGTTGTTACTATTGAAGCAGGAGGCTGTTGCAACACATGCAAAATTTGCTAGATTGATTTGGAAGACAACCAGAGCCACAGCAGTGATGATGACAATGTTAGATTTGAAGCGTATGTTGGCAGTTAGCATGTGACTTAACATAGTTTTTGACCTTGATAAAATAGGTCAACACCAGTTATATTCATAGACTTCATCATCAGTTGCGTATGTGGTATTAATTTAGAAAGTCTAGAGATATTTCATGTTATATCATAATATACAGTATATAACCTTGGAAAAATAGGTTCAGTCAACTGGGATATATGCTTGTAGTCAAGTCACCAATTGCACATGTATTATGAATTTGGAGAGCCTATCTTCACTTCTTTAAAAATTATTGCTAATGTTAAATTTGACCTTGATAAAACAGGTGAAGGTCAGTCATTTTCATTAGGCTTCTGATCCATCACCAGCTGGATATGTGGTATAACAAGAAAGCTGGACAGACAGACAGATGGACAGATGACACGGAAAATTCAGTTCAATTTGAGGCATCATCACATATTATGTTCAAATTCTAAATATTCTGTCAAAATGCACCAGAACACACCATTTTACTTAAATAAGATATCAAAATTTCCCAGGTTAAGTGCGCGATATAGCAGGAATCTAGAAGTTCCACTTCAAAAATCTTTCTACTTTTTCAGTCTAAAAAATAGTTATCAACAGCTGTAACTATGCTGTCAAAATGCAACGGTATGTGCCATTTCACATCTCGAGTTTCAAATAAATTCTGGGAACCTCCACATCAAACAAAATCATTGAAAATTGGCCAGAATGCATCTGCAGACATCAGGATCCCAGGGTTTCACAGCCACTGGAGACTACAGAAATGTAATTGGGATAGCCATACCAATGAACAGGATCAAATTATTATATCAGTAGTGGAGATAGAAGTGTTTACTTTGTTGACACAAGCAGTGTACTACTCTGCTTATGTAAAGTGCATTATACAATAAGTCAACCATTTCGACCTCATCACATCCATGAAAACAGTCAGTGACCAGTGCCTCGGAGGTAGCTCTTGACTGGAAGACAAGCAAAGTAGCTGATCTTAATCTCAGATATTTAATAAAAATTATCTTCTCAGAAAAAGAATATATCATACATCTATGATTTTTTATATGGCGTCTGGCAAGATAGCTACTTTCTGCTTTTCTTCTGTGATATGATGGAAGATAAACAGCTTAAAAGTCTGGCCAACTTTTGTACTGTTTTGCAAAAAAATGAGGTAAATTAAATTTAATCTTTATTTCTTGAGTAAAATGTACACGATGGCATGAAGCCTACAAATTCGGAACGACGAGTATAGACCTAATGCATGAGCAGTCACTCCAAATAAAGTTAACATATGCATATTGACAGTCAATATTTCGACAAAGTTATATTTGTCATCATCAGGAGAAATGTGCCTATATCATCAAAACTGACCTCGTTTCATCGCTTGAGTTCCCCCTTTCTGTCGTGGTCCATGGTGGTTAATTTATATTGGACGGATTATATTAGCTGAGAAATACAGCTTCTTCAACAGGGCTTAACTCGGCATGCATCTATGACTGGTCTCCAGCCGCGAGAGATAAAAGACTCGCTGCTTATGTTCCGTCTATAATCTGCCTTGTGATAATATGACAACTATTGCTTTAAAAACTTATTGACACCTATGAATTGAAAAGAGTCAAAACGATCAATTGATCAAATACTGTATTTATTATGGACAAAACTACAAACTTTGAGCCTTGCTCAACACACGATGTTTACTGAAAATTCCGCCATGATGAGCATGCTGCTTCTGCCCAAACTTTGCACAGTTGGCCTTTGCGCACACCCGGAAGTAAACCAGCGATAAAGAAAGTGAGTGAATGAATGACGTAAGTTATCAGAATATCGCCTGCCATGCACCATGGACGAGACGTCGATCGCGATAATGTGATCCAACATTTAATCCACTGTATTGATATTCATACTTTGCAGTTTTGACAGCGGCGAAAAAGATACTTTATTTAATAAATTGACTTGACGACGGCAACAGACGATTCATTTTTACGCGAACGAAAAAACGTTCCCGCTTATTTCGGTTTGCGTGAACCTCTAGGTGAACTGAACAATCGTTCGCGCAAAATTTTGTGGCCTGAACTGAAGCATGTAATTAACTGTAATTATGAAGTCCCGACGCCTTAGAGACTGATACATCACCTGTCAAAATGTATTCATGTTATCCCTCTTATGAAGCATTCGCTGTCAGGCTATCTCAGTAACTGGAAGGCGAGATTGAAAAGGAGGCTGTAATAATTTGTTTTCTCGAAAAGTCTCGCGAGACTAGAGGACAGTATGCGCAAAGACGTTTCCGCGCAGTTGTTGTTGTTAGATGCCTTCTTTCAAACTGGAAGTTTAGAATTTTAGATGAACAATTTGGACTTGAAAGACACACTTCCGTTCATCTGAGACAGCCCATATTCAACCTCAGCTAGATCTAAACCTCCTCTACATTTTATCCAGGGATTTGAACTCAGAATTCTGCTTCGTTCTCTCAGAAGTTCTTGGAAAACAAACATGACTGGTCCATAGACTAAACCCATTCCAAGAAGGCCCCCTCCCCTTCGGGGGTTGGCTTACTAAAGCATTATATTGATGGGCTGTGAAATCCGTATTGGGAGGTGGCCGTAAAATTACAATTTCAATTAAAAAAAAAGAAGAAAAAAACATTCAATCCTTTGAAATCCTTTGTCTGTCTAACAAGATCACAATAATAAACTTCACGAAGAGTCAGTAAATTGTGCTATATAAGTTTACTGTCTATACTGCCACCCAATGATGAACAAATATCATGAAACTTCATTATGAAGCAAAATCCCCAGATCTGACCTGGGGAATGTAGATATTGGACTAAACTCAGGAGAATTTCACATATTTAAAAAAGAAAATGGCCATTTGGTTTACAAGGGATGTGAATTATAACACTGCATGGGAATGTTATATTCATGTTCAGCAAAATAGAATTACTTTTCCCTGATTCAAAAAAGTCAATTTCCACTTTGTTAAAAAAACTCTTATTTTGAGGTGCAAAAACGTGCCTCTATGATTTCGCCAACACCACCGAAATCTTATCAGAACTTCGCCTATCCTGCAAGATCATTATAACCAAATTTCATGGAAATCAACAAGTTGTTCAGACGATGTCTTGTTACACAGGTATAGTACAGGTCTGCATTCATGTCTATAGGGCCACCTAGTGATGACCAAATACCTGCATTCATGTCTATAGGGCCACCTAGTGATGACCAAATACCTGCATTCATGTCTATAGGGCCACCTAGTGATGACCAAATACCTGCATTCATGTCTATAGGGCCACCTAGTGATGACCAAATACCTCCATTCATGTCTATAGGGCCACCTAGTGATGACCAAATACCAAGAATACCAAGAAAACCAAGCAGGTGAAATCTGAAGCTCATGGTGAGATGGCACATAAGAGTTCAACAGAAAAAAACTTTAATTATGATAATGGTTATAAAGGTTTTGACGTTAAGTCAGAGAATTGTGATTTTTCATTTAAATGGCAATTTGGTTCGCACAGAAAGGGAATTATCATGTCAGCAATCCTATATTTATGCTTGGCAACCTAGAATAAAACAAATTTGTTTTTTAATTTCTCTCCAAGCGAATTGGTAAATTTTCATTTCAGAGACGCAAAAAACATGCCTTAAACATGTTAAAGTTATGCTAGCTGCACCAAAACCTTTTCAGCACATCGACTATCCTTCAAGACCATTAAAACAAGCATTCTGAGAACCCCCAAATCTTGCCTTGCGGGGTCATCCGCCGAAGCTGCAGCAGTATTGAAAGCATACATATAGAGCAAACAATAAACATCTGGAATACAATGTAGATGATGTAGTACACTGTGAAGACAGTAATGTCTGGAATAGCTTATCTGGTACAGACAATAACAGTCCCATGTGGGATTACTGCCAGATGAGTGAAAACCACAAAACGTCCACCGAAAACACCATGTCCGATTTACAGTAAATTACCCGGGATAAAAACTTGAGGCCACCGATACGAGATTGCCATAATGGTCGTATCCCTATGCTGTTGAGAAAAATTTAGTCTGACATTAAAACTGTGAAAATAGTTCACAGAATGTATTTGAACGACAATAAATGCCTATTTTATTGCCAAAAGGGCAATTTGTACTTTGTCTTGTCACAGAATTGTAGGAACCTGTGAGAGCTGTCAAAATCGAAAGTAGTGCCCACGAGTTCGTGGTTGCTGTCAACACATCCATGGCGGAGTTGAGTTTTCAGTTGTAAAATGAAACGTGGTCGGCCAGTAACAAGCGGTGTAACAACAAGTCCTCGAAAACATACTTCACGAAAGATATGTGATAGGTATGGCCAACCCAATAAACCAAAGCAAACATCATCATTGTTGTTGTGGCACGGATGCTCAATCCGTTACCAACGGCATTCGTCATGGGAGTTAACTCTAGCCAGCTTTAGTTATTTCTTTCACCCCATGGGCCATGTGTAACATTTAAAATTTAATATTTTCTCTTAAAAATATATAAAACACGGGTTGAATTGTGAATAATATTTTACAAATTTAACTGCCAGAAATGGGCTCGAATGCATTTCCAGCCATCATGGACCCCGGCCTTATGTGCTAGGATAGTCATTTGGGGGAACAGAACATATGTGCCGTGTCTAGATATGACCCTGTCATCATATTGTGATGTATTGTCAGGCTCATAGCCATGGGGTTCATTGTTCATCATATTGTGATGTATTGTCAGGCTCATAGCCATGGGGTTCATTGTTCCTCATATTGTCATGTATTGTCAGGCTCATAGCCATGGGGTTCATTGTTCATCACATTGTGATGTATTGTCAGGCTCATAGCCATGGGGTTCATTGTTCATCATATTGTGATGTATTGTCAGGCTCATAGCCATGGGGTTCATTGTTCATCATATTGTCATGTATTGTCAGGCTCATAGCCATGGTTCATCATATTGGTTCATTGTTCATCATATTGTCATGTATTGTCAGGCTCATAGCCATGGGGTTCATTGTTCATCATATTGTGATGTATTGTCAGGCTCATAGCCATGGGGTTCATTGTTCATCATATTGTCATGTATTGTCAGGCTCATAGCCATGGGGTTCATTGTTCATCATATTGTCATGTATTGTCAGGCTCATAGCCATGGGGTTCATTGTTCATCATATTGTCATGTATTGTCAGGCTCATAGCCATGGGGTTCATTGTTCATCATATTGTGATGCATTGTCAGGCTCATAGCCATGGGGTTCATTGTTCATCATATTGTGATGTATTGTCAGGCTCATAGCCATAGGGTTCATTGTTCATCATATTGTGATGTATTGTCAGGCTCATAGCCATGGGGTTCATTGTTCATCATATTGTGATGTATTGTCAGGCTCATAGCCATGGGGTTCATTGTTCATCATATTGTCATGTATTGTCAGGCTCATAGCCATGGGGTTCATTGTTCATCATATTGTGATGTATTGTCAGGCTCATAGCCATAGGGTTCATTGTTCATCATATTGTCATGTATTGTCAGGCTCATAGCCATGGGGTTCATTGTTCATCATATTGTGATGTATTGTCAGGCTCATAGCCATAGGGTTCATTGTTCATCATATTGTGATGTATTGTCAGGCTCATAGCCATGGGGTTCATTGTTCATCATATTGTGATGTATTGTCAGACTCATAGCCATGGGGTTCATTGTTCATCATATTGTGATGTATTGTCAGACTCATAGCCATAGGGTTCATTGTTCATCATATTGTGATGTATTGTCAGGCTCATAGCCATGGGGTTCATTGTTCATCATATTGTGATGTATTGTCAGACTCATAGCCATGGGGTTCATTGTTCATCATATTGTGATGTATTGTCAGACTCATAGCCATAGGGTTCATTGTTCATCATATTGTGATGTATTGTCAGGCTCCAGGGTTAGATCTAGGGTCTCACAGCGTCCGTGAAACGGACACAGGTACAAAATCAAATGAATTAAAAATGAATATGTTTTTGCAAAATATTAAATGATTTTTTTCAAAAATCAAATGATGTTTTTTTACGATGTTTGAAAGTCGTAAACCTGGACGAGTGTGTGTCAACTCGCGTTAGACAACTTATGGCAAGGGAGACAACTATGCATCTATCCGTTGATAAGCTTGGCCACTAGGGGCGCGATAGTTTTCGTTCTCCAGGCAGAGGTCTATACTATGAATGAAGTCGGAAATATGTACGTCTGTGAGTATCTGGAGAGCTAGGCAGCGCACGTGCGTTCTCGCGTTGTATCTGCAATGACAAGCTGTCATGGCGGGACAGAAAGGTCGGTCTGGGGGAAATACGAAGGGTAGCGGCCGCACAAGAGGATGTGGTGTATTGGCTGGACATTTGAAAAAAAAAATAAAGGAAGATGAAGGGTCTGACTGCCACAAAGTCGACGTTCTCTTTGCTCGATGCTGTGCTGCCGGTATTGAAAACACAGGTCAAGCAGATGTTGAACACGACATGGAAAATGATGCAGGCATCGAAGCTGGGACAAATTATGTTCAACCCGTTTAGGCAGTCGAGGTGGGAAGAGAATTAGCTTCGAATGATATACAGCATGGTATAAAAATACTGTACAGAGGAATCTATTCAATAGAAATTTTGAAAGCAGCAGCTGTAAATAATTTTAAAAGCAGATGATCAAATTAAACAAGAAGTAAAATCTACATGATATGCTTGTCTGATCGACAAGACATGTGCAGCCAGGAATCGGTTAGAATGCTTCTAAGAGCATCAAGGGTCCCAGAGTTTCTCGGTGCCTAGGCGGCCCCTGAGCCCTAGTCTAATCAGCAAAAAGGTTAGTTGTTATTAGTTTAGTCAAAGTTGACATCATGGTATAGTATCAATCTGACAGCACGTGGAGTACATGATCTGGAAATTCACGCAGCAAGTCCCTGTTCAACTTTGTCATTTTGAAACACAAGCAAGATCAGCCTGAATATGGTGAAAATTTGGAAAAAAAGAAGTAAATTGTTCATTATCTACAGGTATCTGACAAGACATTTAAATAGCCAGAAATGGGTTCGAATGCTCCTGAGAGCATCTAAGACCCCAGAGCTTCCAGGGGCCTAGGCGGCCCGTGGACCCCGGCCTGTACGCTACGCCTCGCTGCGCTCGGCATTATTTTTTTCAAATAAGGACACTACTTCAAATTCCTGGATATAACCCTGGGCTCATAGCCATGGGGTTCATTGTTCATCATATTGTCATGTATTGTCAGGCTCATAGCCATGGGGTTCATTGTTCATCATATTGTCATGTATTGTCAGGCTCATAGCCATGGGGTTCATTGTTCATCATATTGTCATGTATTGTCAGACTCATAGCCATGGGGTTCATTGTTCATCATATTGTCATGTATTGTCAGGCTCATAGCCATGGGGTTCATTGTTCATCATATTGTCATGTATTGTCAGGCTCATAGCCATGGGGTTCATTGTTCATCATATTGTCATGTATTGTCAGACTCATAGCCATAGGGTTCATTGTTCATCATATTGTCATGTATTGCCAGGCTCATAGCCATGGGGTTCATCATATTGTGATGTATTGTCAGGCTCATAGCCATAGGGTTCATTGTTCATCATATTGTGATGTATTGTCAGGCTCATAGCCATGGGGTTCATTGTTCATCATATTGTGATGTATTGTCAGACTCATAGCCATAGGGTTCATTGTTCATCATATTGTCATGTATTGTCAGGCTCATAGCCATGGGGTTCATTGTTCATCATATTGTCATGTATTGTCAGGCTCATAGCCATGGGGTTCATCATATTGTGATGTATTGTCAGGCTCATAGCCATGGGGTTCATTGTTCATCATATTGGCATGTATTGTCAGGCTCATAGCCATGGGGTTCATTGTTCATCATATTGTCATGTATTGTCAGGCTCATAGCCATGGGGTTCATCATATTGTGATGTATTGTCAGGCTCATAGCCATGGGGTTCATTGTTCATCATATTGTCATGTATTGTCAGGCTCATAGCCATGGGGTTCATTGTTCATCATATTGTGATGTATTGTCAGGCTCATAGCCATGGGGTTCACTGTTCATCATATTGTCACGTATTGTCAGGCTCATAGCCATAGGGTTCATTGTTCATCATATTGTCATGTATTGTCAGGCTCATAGCCATGAGGTTCAGGAACTGAAGCCCTTTCAGGAAAGCGAACCTCTAGGTCATGTATGTGCCTCTTTCTCTTGTACAAATGTTGTAGAGTGACACGCGAAAGTGAACCAGCCCTGGAGATATCCTGGCTATGGACCTGTATTGTGATGTATTAACCAGCCCTGGAGATATCCTGGCTATGGACCTGAGTGTATTGTGATGTATTAACCAGCCCTGGAGATATCCTGGCTATGGACCTGTATTGTGATGTATTAACCAGCCCTGGAGATATCCTGGCTATGGACCTGAGTGTATTGTGATGTATTAACCAGCCCTGGAGATATCCTGGCTATGGACCTGAGTGTATTGTGATGTATTAACCAGCCCTGGAGATATCCTGGCTATGGACGGTCCTGTATTGTGATGTATTAACCAGCCCTGGAGATATCCTGGCTATGGACGGTCCTGTATTGTGATGTATTAACCAGCCCTGGAGATATCCTGGCTATGGACGGTCCTGTATTGTGATGTATTAACAAGCCCTGGAGATATCCTGACTATGGACGGTCCTGTATTGTGATGTATTAACCAGCCCTGGAGATATCCTGGCTATGGACGGTCCTGTATTGTGATGTATTAACCAGCCCTGGAGATATCCTGGCTATGGACGGTCCTGTATTGTGATGTATTAACCAGCCCTGGAGATATCCTGGCTATGGACGGTCCTGTATTGTGATGTATTAACCAGCCCTGGAGATATCCTGGCTATGGACGGTCCTGTATTGTGATGTATTAACCAGCCCTGGAGATATCCTGGCTATGGACGGTCCTGTATTGTGATGTATTAACCAGCCCTGGAGATATCCTGGCTATGGACGGTCCTGTATTGTGATGTATTAACCAGCCCTGGAGATATCCTGGCTATGGACCTGAGTGTATTGTGATGTATTAACCAGCCCTGGAGATATCCTGGCTATGGACGGTCCTGTATTGTGATGTATTAACCAGCCCTGGAGATATCCTGGCTATGGACGGTCCTGTATTGTGATGTATTAACCAGCCCTGGAGATATCCTGGCTATGGACGGTCCTGTATTGTGATGTATTAACCAGCCCTGGAGATATCCTGGCTATGGACGGTCCTGTATTGTGATGTATTAACCAGCCCTGGAGATATCCTGGCTATGGACGGACCTGTATTGTGATGTATTAACCAGCCCTGGAGATATCCTGGCTATGGACGGACTCTGTATTGTGATGTATTAACCAGCCCTGAGATATCCTGGCTGGACGGTCCTGTATTGCGGGATGTATTAATCAGCCCTGAGATATCCTGGCTAAGTGGACGGTCCTGTATTGCATATTAACCAGCCCCTGCAGATATCCTGGCTATGGACGGTCCTGTATTGTGATGTATTAACCAGCCCTGGAGATATCCTGGCTATGGACCTGAGTGTATTGTGATGTATTAACCAGCCCTGGAGATATCCTGGCTATGGACCTGAGTGTATTGTGATGTATTAACCAGCCCTGGAGATATCCTGGCTATGGACGGTCCTGTATTGTGATGTATTAACCAGCCCTGGAGATATCCTGGCTATGGACCTGAGTGTATTGTGATGTATTAACCTGCCCTGGAGGTATCCTGGCTATGGACGGTCCTGTATTGTGATGTATTAACCAGCCCTGGAGATATCCTGGCTATGGACCTGAGTCTATTGTGATGTATTAACCAGCCCTGGAGATATCTTGGCTATGGACGGACCTGTATTGTGATGTATTAACCAGCCCTGGAGATATCCTGGCTATGGACGGTCCTGTATTGTGATGTATTAACCAGCCCTGGAGATATCCTGGCTATGGACCTGAGTGTATTGTGATGTATTAACCAGCCCTGGAGATATCCTAGCTATGGACGGACCTGTATTGTGATGTATTAACCAGCCCTGGAGATATCCTGGCTATGGACCTGAGTGTATTGTGATGTGTTAACCAGCCCTGGAGATATCCTGGCTATGGACCTGAGTGTATTGTGATGTATTAACCAGCCCTGGAGATATCCTGGCTATGGACGGTCCTGTATTGTGATGTATTAATCAGCCCTGGAGATATCCTGGCTATGGACGGTCCTGTATTGTGATGTATTAACCAGCCCTGGAGATATCCTGGCTATGGACGGTCCTGTATTGTGATGTATTAACCAGCCCTGGAGATATCCTGGCTATGGACCTGAGTGTATTGTGATGTATTAACCAGCCCTGGAGATATCCTGGCTATGGACGGACCTGTATTGTGATGTATTAACCAGCCCTGGAGATATCCTGGCTATGGACGGTCCTGTATTGTGATGTATTAACCAGCCCTGGAGATATCCTGGCTATGGACGGTCCTGTATTGTGATGTATTAACCAGCCCTGGAGATATCCTGGCTATGGACGGTCCTGTATTGTGATGTATTAACCAGCCCTGGAGATATCCTGGCTATGGACGGTCCTGTATTGTGATGTATTAACAAGCCCTGGAGATATCCTGACTATGGACGGTCCTGTATTGTGATGTATTAACCAGCCCTGGAGATATCCTGGCTATGGACGGTCCTGTATTGTGATGTATTAACCAGCCCTGGAGATATATCCTGGCTATGGACGGTCCTGTATTGTGATGTATTAACCAGCCCCAGATATCCTGGCTATGGACGGTCCTGTATTTAACCAGCCCTGGAGATATCCTGGCTATGGACGGTCCTGTATTGTGATGTATTAACCAGCCCTGGAGATATCCTGGCTATGGACGGACCTGTATTGTGATGTATTAACCAGCCCTGGAGATATCCTGGCTATGGACGGTCCTGTATTGTGATGTATTAACCAGCCCTGGAGATATCCTGGCTATGGACGGTCCTGTATTGTGATGTGTGAGCCCTGATATTATGGACGGTCCTGTATTGTGAGCCCTGCCCTGAGATATCCTGGCTATGGACGGTCCTGTATTGTGATGTATTAACCAGCCCTGGAGATATCCTGGCTATGGACGGTCCTGTATTGTGATGTATTAACCAGCCCTGGAGATATCCTGGCTATGGACGGACCTGTATTGTGATGTATTAACCAGCCCTGGAGATATCCTGGCTATGGACGGTCCTGTATTGTGATGTATTAATCAGCCCTGGAGATATCCTGCACTGCCAAAAATAGGGTACTTATTAAAGTTTATGAAACTTATTTCAAGATATTTTTTCTTAAAACTAGAAAATTTTAAGAAAACTTATCTCAATAATTGTCAGTGATTGAAAATTTTCTTATTTTTTTCTTATTTTAAGAAAAATTAACTCATTTGAGATATTATTGAGCAATTGTGCCTTATTCCAAGAAATAATATCTTATATAAGATTTCCTTTATCAGGTTTTATCTTATTATAAGATTTTTTTACTTTAATAAGTGTTTTGTTAGACAATTTTTCTTAAATAAGTTTATTGGTAGACCATGTTGAGATAATAGTTTCTTAGCTTAGTATTCAAATATTTATTTCAAGTAATATTTTCTAAAACAAAACTATGTCTGTGGTCTGCATGCATGTTTGAAAAGCCAAGCATATATACATTCAAGAATGATTTCATGCATGGCATATAAGATGTCCATGCCTTAAAAGACTGAAAGATGGTACAACGGGCCCAAATGAAAAGTTGTTTGGGTAACATGACTGGCCCACCATAAAACCCTAGTATGCTCATATATCCAAAACTTTGTTGTTACCTTCCCAAATATAATGATAGTCATGTGCAATATAGCTTTCTTTATCATGTTGGAGAAAAGCTCTCCCTAGAAATGGAGGTAAAAAAGATAGTTTTTGTTTAATCTTCTGATTGATTCTTCATAGAATTCCAAAACTTCTACATATCCGCATTGGATTGTGTCAATTAAAACAAGCAAATTGTTGTCAGCCAAAAATAGGGTACTTAAATAAGTTTTTTCACCTCAATTCTAGATAAATTACATTAAAACAAGAAAATTTCAATAAATATTTTCTTTGTTTGTTCCATTTTGTCAGATTTATCTTATTTTAAGAAAAATTATCTCAAATATGATTGCATTTTACTAGATATATCTTGTTATAAGAAAAATTATCTTGACTAATATGTCTTTTTGTGATTTGTCTCCTTAAAATGTAAGATCGTGAATTGAGCGGAAACAGATCGCTACACTAATAGTATGAACCTGTGGTTTCCTGACAGAAATTAATCATTATCAATTTGTAGGAGTTACTGTTACAATTTGCCTAAGATATACTTGAAATTATATCTTCTACTTGAGTGAGGAACATATTTTTGTAATTTAGTAGTTTTATCTGCAAGTCCACCTCCATGTGCGGTTATGGTTTTCATATGGGTTCAGGGATTTGATTCTGCCATTTTCAACTGAAAATTTCATGTTGTTGCACAGTTGGTATGCAGGTACT
>JAVTVY010040800.1:0-18582 GCA_036873755.1 Hanleya hanleyi | reverse complement strand
TTTTTATTTTTTTTATTTATTTAATCGATACAAGGTCAACAGGTCTGAGACCCAGTAATAGACCAGGTAAAACACTATATACAACATTTAACATAAACAATGACACTGAGATTAAAGGCATAATGCTTAATAATATAATAATATGCTAGTATATACATATAGATAAGATATGCGTGTGTTTGAACAAATTATAAACATGGTATAACATCTAAATCTGCTTCTTAAAAGCCCATTTCTATAAAAATATGTCAACGTTTGCCTTAAGACTAACGTTATTAAAATAAACACTTGGTAAAAACATATATGCAATATATATAGATAAGAAAACAATACTTTTAAACAACTTTATGAACATGCTAGTCGACACACATTGGATTACCGTGTGATTTGATTAACTGAATTTCCCAAGGGCGTGAGAGAAAAGCGCCACAATGTCGTTGAATTGAAGCAATCGCCAAGGATCGTGCTGCATATATATGACAAAAATGATACAATCTTGCAAATCTTCGTTGCATGATGAAAGAAGTTAAACAGCATACGTTTCGTACGATACCCAAACCCAGAGAGATGGAGGTTTTCAAATTTTCTTTTTTTCGAGTAAAAAGAACGAAACTCTCTTCCAAACTTTCGTTGATTCGTTACTTGAATAGAATATAGGCATATAATGTAGTATTTATTTATAGAATATGTAACTATTGATTATTTCGTCTGCGAGGACCTTAGCCTGCGTCTGACGGGGACAAAACGAAAATAATATATCAAGAATACAAGCGAGAATCAATTATGTTATCAGATGAAAAAGCGATCGTGATTGTAAAATTACACCAAATGGTAATGTTGAATGTTACAGTATATCTCCATCATCATTATTCATAAAAATATATACAAAATAGACGTGCTGCATGCTTACCGTATATATCCGGCTTATTAAAAACTAATGATTTTTTTTTTCTAATTTGGCGAAAGTGTCTCGTCTCTTTTTGTAGGTATAAATGTAAATTCATGTAGAACATTTTGTGGAAATATTCAGGACAACAATCACTCGTCTTAACTGTGTCGATAAGAATCCCTCAGCAATTAATATGATCGTTCGTGGGTTAAAATCTCATTGGTCATGACCGGTTCGGGGTACTCGACTTTCAGTTTGATATAGGACAATGCGTTGTTGTCGTACAGTCAGTTTCCGGGGATCGAGTTCTCATATGATATCCAGGAAGTCAAACACTGTTAAGTACACTGCTCCTACTCAACCATGGTTTAACCGTTATGATGGTTACTTCATGAACTTTACACCCCCAATAAGCTAATAAAATTCACAGCATTTACTGCCTTTATGAGACAGTTGTAGAGGCTCTTGCTGAATGTACACGTAGATGTATCTTGTGCGTATATATAGTTGAACGGAACATGTCATATTGAGATTTCTGAATTGATCATCTATGGAGGGATATGAGAGTTGGATCAAGGGACAAGACCTCACATCACGACATGTTCTACTCTTTCTTACTCCAGGGTAAGCTCTTGATTCTCATAATGAATAGAATCCCTGCAGCTGAGAAATATTTCGTTAAAATGTTTGTAATTTAAGAGCATGAATGGCACACGGGTGCAACTCCCCCAACCCAAAATTAAACATATTATTTTTTTCATTATCGGTGTTTATTCGTCATTTCGCACGGAGTAGATCATGGATTCGAAGCAAAGCAATCAGACTGAAATTATTTTGTTTTCGCGACATGCAGCCGAGTATTATTTCCTACTTTGCCTGGGTAGCATTTGTCCCCGTTATGGAATATATAATTTTCAGGTTTAACTGATGTGTTGATAATAGAATTGTTGGTAACCTTACGTTTACATTCAGCCGATATATTGTACATCATTTGTGTGCGTCTACACGTCAGATCCAAAAGTCATCAGGAAACCGTCGTCCAATAACCTGTTCAAAAACAATCAGTAATTCTTACTCAATGGCACAAAAAATATTACAGAAACTTGTAAAACGGGGCTAAACTATCAAGCGCCTTCACTCAAAGTTTATCAAATTTGGCGATATATATATTTGCATTTTGATAGCAAATTACGAGCGTTGCGTTGCGTTTCGTGAGCGTGAGCTAGGGAACTCATGTACTTCAAGATCCTCATGGTGTTCATATGAACAAACACAAATAAAACGTGACTGAGGAACATCATTCTCCACATAACGACTTTATATTGAAATCATATGGATACAATATACTGATCACTGATAGGGATTTGATATTTTATAACATCATCATGTCTTGCCGGCATCATTGAAAACTCTTGACCGCTTTTCTCTTGCAGGAAACTGCCTATGTTTATGTTTTCTATCTTTTTTTTAGAATTTGGTGCTAATATTGTTATATAGATCAGATCCATGGATTATGGACACTAAAATAATTTTATGGACGACGGCTGAATAACGAATGACGGAATAGACGCTTGTATTACTAACTCCATCAACAATTTTGGATGCGGTACAAAATCAACAACGTCACGAAAGTAGGACAAAAGTGAAATTATAATTCAAGCCATTATTGCTAATTTGGCGTGAATTTGACTGTCTTGTCGTGAGATACTCCTAAATCAATTTTTTTTAGAGTAAGCCTATCTAATTTGTCTTTTAACTTATCAGACAATTTGTAATATGCCAGGCGGGAAATTTTTTTTGGCAGCAACTTACAGTAATCGGCAAGTGGTTAATTTCAACCTACGTACTTAAGCTATACTTCGCAATAGAACGGCAAAGTGTCTGCTACAGCATATAATTTACAGGTAGTTGTATATTGATCGAAATGGCTTATGATTATTCTGGTTTATGTTGACTCCAGGAATGCCTTCAGCAAACAGTATGATAATTTAAGAGGATTATCTGTGCCTTTGCCATAGACAAGCTGTGTCCACAATGTTTATATGCTATCATTTCTTATGCCAGTTATCATTCACATTCTTTGTGTCACCAAACGCTGCGAAATGGCAAGAAAATATTTAAGAGACGTAATATTTGAATTTCAACGAAAACTTAACAAAAGAACTGATAATACGAACCTGTTTAAGCATTTAAGTGTTATCAGTTTTGATAGAATGATGGATTGAACAGCTGACGTCAGGTATACTGATCGATTAGCTCTTATTGCGGCGGAAGCCATTATGATAGAGTGGAGAACCAGGATTGAGTGGACAGTTACGGAATGACCCTTAAAACAACAGATCATCCGTATGTATACGGTTTACTGGGGTTGTTTCACGGCTAGACCGGTTGACCATTCCGGATTATCGCCCGTTGGAATCCCGGCATCAACCACACTCAGAGATAGACCGCACTGTTCGGCGAAGAAATAGCTTGTACATGCTAATATTTGTATTTAACTATTGAAATAAGTACCGTACTCTGACGGCAAAATACGATCGTAGCGTGCGATCTCTGGCGCTAACCTATGGTAGGCCGTCAGTGCCAAAACCTCGGTCATTTAGACCGCGGTGTAAATCGAACTTATACCGCGATGTAAATTCGATTTACACCGCGGTTAAAATCAGCGAGGTTTTGGCATTAAGGGCCTACCATAACCGGTGTCTAATTCCGCTTAACCCGGAGCTAGAGGCGGCTTGACTATCAATCACAATCAAAGTCAGCGTACACTATACGGTTAATACACATAGCTTCCGCAGTTCACTTCGCGTAGCTAAGCGCTGTGGGACGATGCATCAACGTGTGACTGAGATACATACTCTGGAAACGACTTTGGCATTCATTTGGATAGTCAGTGATTAGGATTTTATGTAAAGAACATCTTCATGGCTGACATGAGTAGAAATTGTTGACTGCTGCTGTCTTGCAGGAAACTATCTTGTGATTTTTTAAATTATTTTATGTCATGTACATTTTGAATACGAATCTGGTATTTCGTTTATTGACACGGAAATTCTTTTATGAACCACGACTGAATACTGAATGTCGGGTTTGACGCTTCTAGTAATGAATCGGACTTTCCTCTGAGGGATGAAATCTAGGGGAAATGGCGGTTACTCATAATCTATTTTCTCCAAATCCAGGATGCGAAGGATTTCGTGGATATCCTAAGTAACTCACAACACATTGTGAGGGAGATGAAAATATGATAAAATATATCATCTGAATTATATATAGATGCAGGCGTCTAGTCCGTCATTCAACAGGGCCCCCGTTCTCGACAAAATCAGTCATCAGTTTACCAGTTTTACACGACACTGTGGTGCAGTACCATGACTCTTGGTAAAACCTCAGTCATGAGGTACGAACCAGGGACGAAAACAAAACGTTAGAAAACAGATGGGAAATGCGCAAACCACACATTCGCAAGTCCCACTGTCCATCCAGTTCATCGATAGACCAAATACAGCAGGCAGAAAACTTGCATTCCAAATGCAGAAGAGAAAATCTGAGTCAAGAAATATAAACATCACCATCTTGGTACAAGGGCTTTTCCAAAATAATAGACTCACCCCTCTCCCCGTAGGAAGAGCTTTCCTAAAAAGCAAAGAATTTTAGTATGGAATTCAAGATCTGTGTTGGTGGAAATATGAAGTTCCATACATTTCGATGTAAAAGTCCAAAATTTCCAGGGCTAATTCCAGACCTTTCAATAGGGGAGGGGCGGGGGGGGGGGGTGTTACATATTTTGGAAAAGCCCTTGTGCCAAGATGGCGGATATGTTTATATTTCTTGGCCTCAAAAGTTTCTCTAATGCTTTTGAAATGCAAGTAAGTGTTTCTGGTTACTATTTATGGTGCATGATTATTATTTTTGGTGTATCGCAAAACTGGATGGACAGTGGGAAAGTGGATTTGTGAATTTCTGGCCTGTTTTCTGACATTTTATTCTCAGCCTCGGATCATAGGCATGAATCATGCTGGTTTACACGTAGCTATGGTACTTGACTAATGACGCTGCAAAATCCAAGCAAGCATAATGCAAGGTGATAGCCCTCTGCCCTGATATGACGTTTTATGCCTCTTTTCATCTCATGATGAATTGTGCGTTCATTCAGCTGCATGGCAGGTGTTTAATTATCCTGAAATATGACATCGTGTGAGTAACACGACATCAACTTAATTGTCAACACGCAGTACAGGTGCGGCAAGGCGTGGAATCCTGCATGTAACACGACACAATAAATTAAAACTCTCTCTGCCAGTCTTGGGATTCCGCGTTGCCAATTAAATTGATGTCGTGTTACACAGACGATGTCAGATTTCAGGATAATTAAACACCTGCCATGCAGCTATCAACTTAATTGTCCACACACAGTACAGGTGCGGCAAGGTGTGGATTCCTGCACGTAACATGACACAATAAATTAAAACTTACAGGACTCTCTCTGTCAGTCCTGGGATTCCGCGTTGCCAATTAAATTGATGTCGTGTTACATGACTGAGGTATCTGTGCATTTGAATTGTATTACATTGATCACCCCGCCCCACCATTTATTTGTCATGGATGTACATTGCATCATCATGTTCCAGGTGCATTGCCAGTTTTCTTTTTCGCAAGAGAGAAGCGTTGAACAGTGTTATCTTTGTCGGCATCAACCCTCAACAGTTAATATACACAGATTGAATTGCTCGTTGTACTTTTCTAATCACACGTTTTCTTTCGTCTAATCCGTCATTCAATATTCAGTCATCGTTCATTAAAGAATTTCCGCGTCCATAATCCAAAGGTAAGATTCATATAACAGCGTTGGCACCAAATTAAAAAAAAACAGTCATGTAGTATACATAAACATAGGCTAGTTGGATGGATAATGCCATTATCGTTACATATTGAATTATACGGAGCTAATATATTTAGGGACACATAATAACTCGGTAGTCAGGAGGTACATTTCGTACTGTAGGGTAATGACCGAACATACGTTAACTATATAATTTACCAAGGCGTAGAAACAATAATTTAATATTCTGATCTTCAATCGTGACACCGAATCTCTGGAATACATCGTCTCCGTATTGATAGGTACATAAAAACATGTGTTCACACCATGTTGATAATTATGTACATAAGAAGTATTGCAACAACTGTCTGTCTGGTCGAGCATACCAACGACATGCCTACAGATGATTGAACCCCTGGCGATTTTTGACTGGATGAACAGATAACGCGATATTGTGAGGGTTCATGGGAACACCAGGAAGAGGGCTCTCTCTCCTAGCCTCGATAAACGGATATAACACCACCCTGGGGCCGATTTCATGCAAACTCACTTGACTTGAGTTTTTCAAGGGCGATTTCCGCACTTGACCAAGTGCACTTCAAACAATTATCAAGTTGTGTTGCACCAAACGTTGTTGGCTGCACTTGGTCAAGTGATGTTTGAAGTGACCTTTTTGGAACTCTTCTATGCAGTTTGGTAATAAATAGTACCCTCGCAGAATCAAGTGTATGCTCAAAATACTTGATGCACAAGAGCCGATCGGTAGAATTTCAGGTGTCAAATAAATATGTCTGTGCCATATTTAGAGCTATGAGATGAAGAACAATGCACTTACGTGCATTACGATACGAGGGTACATGACAAAAAACTTATTTTTCGACAGCATCTCCCTTCATATTGGTCATTTCAAGTACGTTTTTATTTCAAGTGCGGTTTTCAAGGGAGATCCGACCACACTTGAACTCGAGTGCGATTTCAGGTTCAAGTGAACTTTCATGAAAATTAAAAATTCCAGTCAAGAGAGATTTTCGAGTTATTTCAAGTCCGAATATTGCCTCAGGCGAGGTTTCATGAAATCAACCCCAGTAACTTCCACAAAAGGATTGCCCCTTTCGCTTCAGAAGAATAGTAATCAAAGAGATGTATACCTGAATTAGGTTTTTCGAGAGAGTACGGGTGCATCTACCGGATCAAACGTTGAGAAGCGCTGACTGCGCTCTCAAAGTAGCACATCGTTGCTGCAGCGTAAATGTCTCATGTTGCATCTACTCAAGTCTATCAAATTCCTGGATCCTCGCAGAGATTTATATGGGCCTTCTTGGAGAATCGAATGAGTATTTGGGACGGTGCCTCCATCATACAATGTCGTATCTTTTACCCCCCGCAGTTGTTTTGAATTAGCATGTCGAAGTCTGTGGTTTCGGTTTGACATCCAATGTCGTTTTCATTTTGAAATCAAAGGTAGTTTCACCAGCGATGAATTCAGTGGTTCACGAACCGCCACCACGGTCATTAACACGGTATGTTTGATTGTCATGACAGATAATGGTATAAATGTGCATGTAATTCAAATAATTAAGAAACAACTTATGAAACCCGTTTGTGGAACAATGTTCCCTGACGCCGCCATTTGAATCATGCGCTGACTTATCAGTGTTTTCCCCCCAGGTTCCAGCAGATATTCCATAATGGCCAGATGCACGTCATTTTGAAAAGTTAGTCTCCATAAAAGGCTCTTTAATTGCAGTCAACCATTCATGCTGATACCCAGCTGATGGCTGGTGTTATACTTTGATTCTTGATTTGGTGCTAATAGATTTATACGAATTACGTCTTCGAATTATGGACGCGGACAATCTTTGAAGGTCGACGGTTGAATATTGAATGACAGACTATAGACTTGTATTTAGCATGATCGTATTTTGTTTTTGCATATAGCAAAACTAGCAGGTCAACAAAAGCTTTTATTACTGAAGTTGACGTGTGCGGGTTAGAAAAGCTATATATCACGTAGCTGGCATGAAATCCTATCGTTGTCATCGTCTGTGAACGAATCACCCTAGGTAACTGATGAGTACAGCAATTTGTTGTTTCAACGAAACGTTCTGTTGAACTACGATTATGATGGTCTCCTGGTGGTCTATAAACAGCACTATTCATTCAACACTTAATAACCACCAGTTAATCAGTACCCGGTAAGCACAAATTGACATTTAAGTTCAGCTAGATTTACGTTATTCGTGAAATACATGGTTGATTTAACGATGGATGCTTGTCATATGTGGATTAAGTACTAGCAGTTCATTTATGTCGATATATTTAATTTGCAAAAGCAACAGCTGAAATTTAGTTTTACAAAGAACAAACATGACAAAAGGGCTCACGTATTTGTCATCCTCGTCAGCGAAAGATCTATAATATATAGATGAGCTCATCTCTCGAGAGACCATTGTGAGATCACGACATAAAGCACTTTACTCCATAACCAGTAACTGACAATCGACCGACTCCGTTCGGTCCGCAATATATCTCCAAATACAAAAGCCCTGATTCAAAACAGGAGGGAAAGATTTATGCGAAATTATACGGACAAAAGAATGATCATTCCCGATAGCGATACATGTCAATGAGAGGGAAGTACGAACTGTGGAAGTCGTGTTGTTTGTAGACAAGATAAATTGATTCATGTTGAGAGGCGCTAAAGTTAATCGTTACTGTAGCACTTAGTGGATTAACCAATCTCTACCATATATAGATTTGCCGCACCAGGCAAGCCTGGCCTATCCGTTATCCGATCTCAGTCGGCTATGTGCGATTTGTTTTCTTCGCGCTATCCTGCCAGACATTAAAGATAATGCTTGAGGGCGTGACCTGCGCTAAAGTATATTAATTTTGGAAACAAAAGATGGATGGTAATATACCGTGCGACAATTCCACGTCAAAATGGGATGCACAGTCCTCCATAACAGATTATCAGAAAGCAGATAAGGGTCACTCGTAACTGGACGTACCGTGAATGACAAATACTAGTAGGCAACCTGCCACTCGTGGATTTATATTAGGAATTTACTGTTGTCGGGAGATATGCAGTCTGTTCTGTTGCATATACAGGGTAAGTACTAGTATGCCTATTGCAGCTAGTTTAAATGCATTCGTGTTTAGACCTTATTACGTTACACACTTGCATATTCCTGTAATACATGGTTTATTTTAATAATCAATGCCTGTCATTTATGGATGACACTACCGAAAATGATCATATCTTCCTGGCTCGCTTCTCTCTCTCTCGTACTCTCGTACTCTTTTTATATATTGGTTATTTTAACAATGTCCATACGAAGATATTATGTGTCATGCAATGAACAATGTTCATTACAAGCGTCTGGTCCGTCATTCATAATTCAGCCGTCGTCCATTAAAGAATATCCGCGTCCATAATCCAAAGACCAATTCCATATTTCATATAACAGTATTAGCACCAGATTCAAGAAGACAATCATAGTATACATACACATAGGCTAGTTTCCTGCAAGAGAGAAGCGGTCAACAGTTTTCAATGATGCCGGCAAGACATCATGATTTTCCAAAAATATCAAATCAGTATTCTTAATCCATAATATTCGTTGTAGAGTCGATATCTGGAGAATGATGTATCTCAGTCACGCTTTGATTGTGACTCTTCATATGAGTGCCATGATCATCTAGAAGTGTATAGGTTCATACTGCCCCTAGCCCCGGGTTAAGCGGAATTAGACTCAAGTTACGAAACGTGACGCCATAGATCTTGCACGTTAAGCTCTCGTATTTTGTTATCAGCATGCGATATGTATCGCCAAATTTGAGAAACTTTGAGTGAAGGCGCTTTGTGGTATGTCTCTGTTTTATAAGTTTCTGCAACAATATTTTGTGACGTTGAATAAAATCGTCACATTTAACACAGGATCTAGCAAATGCTACTAGGAGAGATATGCATACGCCATATGCAGGTCCCACTGGAATATTACTGTCCAGAATATGGAGCTTTTCGATGCTGAGTGTCATATGCCTTTCTATTACTTGGTAATCGTAAAAGATTATGGCTGACTGTCTATTTGGTCTTGTGAGATCTGTTCATTTTGATTGATTTGACCAAACATTGAATATACCTTGTCTGTGCACCCTATGTATTTTGAGCTAAAAAGGGGCAAAGATCAAAGCTTACTTGGGCCAGCAAAAATCTTGTTTCAAAATAATTTATTCCCAAAACTTCGTATTAGATATTTAATAAAATCCAAATTTTCCAGGAAAAGGGTCTCTCTCCTGATGGATGTTTGTGATACCATTCTCTGGTTAGATCTGTTTCTAATAATCTCTTGGTAGCAATATTTATTGTCTGTCGTGTCTGCGCCATGTAATTCTCACAGTGTTTTGCGTACTCGCCGTACGTCAAAATGAAGGATATTCAACTTAATGGAAGTAGTATCGGCAACAGGACTACCTTGGAAGTAGGCTCGGCAATTATAGACTATGCTAGGATATTATTATCAAAGGCTACCTAATGCGTGGTAAATACAATAAAAAGCAGCCAGGACATTGTGGCATCTAAAGCGCCAGCTAAGCTGAAGTTAGACGTTTTCACCCTTATTGGTTAAGGATGTTTGGCAGTTGCGAGCTGTCTCACGTCAAGCCGTGATATATTACATGGCTGGAGGGATCTCAACCCGATCAGAGCTGTTATCATTTTAGAGGTCTTACACTGCAACGGTTATTACTACAGGTTATAAATTGAAGGCATGAACACTGGCGAAACACACGGCTGTCAAGAACGGGAACAAAACCCAGCCTTCCGGGGAAATCTGGGGGTGTCAATATTTCTGTATCGAGTGGCTGGTTTAATTGCCGGAGTTGTGATGTTAGATGATCAATATCTCCTGTATCACGCTCACTCGCCGGTTTAACAGGCAGAGATTTCCGTGGAAAGAATTCACGGTTACCGCTTATACCGTCCAGAGATTAAAGATGGATTAAAGATGGGGAAATGATCAATGCCGTCCTCACCTCTCACGGCCTATAGCGGACGCTCTAATGAAATGTTTGTACAAGGCTGGAGTTATTCAATATGCAATTCCCCACTGCTGTTTGCAAATCCGGGATCTCTGTCCAGCGACATTATGTCAGATGTTTGGCTGATCTGGCTGCTCTTTCCGATTATCGATAAGGATGAAAAGCGACCGAGTAGGAAATAGATAATGTTTTATAGGTTTGTGTGGACTCAGGTCGGGTTATATAGATATCCTATGAAACTAAATTCGTAGAAAACATTATTAACAGCCAAACCAATATAGTCTGACTCCGACGGATTCCCGTGGCGGATCCCTTTCTTGAAAAGAATTCAATCTGCCTTTATGGGACAGTCTTTCAACCTGATACTCCCTTCAAAAGAGGAAGAATTTTCTTTCGCCAAAATCGGCTGTAAAACTCGTTCATAATATTTTCACGTAATGTTTTTATCCAGTAAATTCCCAGAGGATCAGAATGCATTTAAGTACAATGCATCCGAGTACAATATTTACAATGAACATTTGCTCCAGTGAACATTAGAAAACAATACAACTAAGATCCACAGCGTTGATAGTCCCACGAGGGTAGGACAGTACATGATATTTTCCCAACAAAATGCAGGAATAGGTTTCACTCTGCAGATTTTACAATTATATTATTAGAAAGAAGATTCTGCTAGTTTGGCCAAAGTGATAGATGTGGTTTTCACCTAAATTGTAGTGTTGTACAGCGAAATCATGGTTGTAAGCCAACGCCTGCACATATACGTGATTTGTCCACGTGGAGTTAAAAAAGAAGATAGGTTTTGCAAGGTAGAGTAGCGTATTCTGCATACCTGTAGTACTAGGCTGCCTAAAACATTTAGTACAAAAAAGCTATAAAATAAATTCCCATAATTTAGTAACTTAGCAATGCAGAGTAGATATCAGTGACCTGTCTTTTTTTCATCAATTTATATGCTTAGTCGCTGAAGTAACGTTTTTGTTTTTGTTTGGATAAATGCATATATTTCTAGATAAACAGTAACAGAAACCTATTTATCCCGCAGTGTCACTCTATAGATTTCAGTATGTTTTGACTGTATATCATAATTGTTGCTTAAATTATAACTTCCCTCAGGGAAATTTACCATAATGTTATGTTTCTGGGGTTTTGCAGGTGTGATCGTGAGTTTCTTCCAGCTAAGACTGTGTTACGGTTGTCCCCAAGATGCCGTGACACAGGTGTATGCCTGTCTACATCACGTGGTTGGCAAAAGTGGAGAAATTAAGTTCTTGGCTGGTGAGGATGCTGAAGAATTCAATAATAAATGTTTGTAAGTATACGATGAATTTCCACCTATATATAGCACATATTTCGAGGTTGAGACGATAGAGTGATACCATGTCTTTGTCGTGTAATTGTGACTATTAATTTTTGAGATGATTCATAACAGATGAAAAGTAAGCAATGTTGATATAATCATGTGGTTGTCCACTACTTCTTCTGGATTTTGCATATGGGCATAATTTTCGAACTTGATACATAGATAGAGGCAGTTCTGGCAATATAGATCATTTGGATTATAATGCAATACCAAAGAAATCGGAGCAGCTTCCTGCGAAAATTAACCCTGTCTGGCCTGGGCTTTTTGGGACGTATCCTTGGCCCCCTAATTATTTTTCTTACCCCTTCAGCTAGGGGGCTAAAACTTACCACAGTATACCCCTGGGTCAAGCTCTACAAGAAAATTTTCAAAAACGGCATTTTTTGGTCGATTTTTCGGTCAGATTTTGCAATTTTTTTATTTATGCAATTTCTCCGCAAAAACTGCAGGATATATTAGTAAATATTAATGTGATGTGAAATAAAATAGTTTTTGTCCACTTTTCATCGCGAAAAAGCAGAAATTGTGAGGAAATATGACAAAGACATCACTTTTCTGGTACCCCACGTGGTCGCCATCTTGAATTTATTCACGATCCTTTGCTCAGGGGGTCATGCAAATAGGCTCAAAATGACCCCAATATGATAAACTATAAGTTCAAGGAGTTTCAGCTGTCCATTTTTTGTCGTTCCGGAGAAAGTTTGGTAGGTGGGGGCATTTCGCTGTACTTTTCTCAGTCAACAACTGTTTGCGAGTATACGAGAAGATAACCTCGTCATTTTCTTAAATGATAAAATACGTTTGACATTCCACCTATTTCGTGAAACTAATTCCGCTTAACCCGAGTTAGGGGCCGTAGAAACATATTGTGAAACAAGTAATCCATAATGTTCATATGAACAGTCACGATCAAAGCCTGACTGAGATACAATATTTTCTTGAGAACTACCTGAACATTCACTTGTGGTAAAATGATATTGAGAATAACACGGATTTGACGATAAAAAATCATAATGTATCCGACTATTGGGGCATCACTGAAACATATGTAAGCCATCTGAGTGTGCGAAGATTTTGCTTGGTTCAAATTCTTTCTTCAACTGTGACTTCCCCTGCGAGAATCGTACCCACGCCCTCATAGTTTGGCCTCAACTGCCAATAGTAAATGCAAGCGCTCTAAACCACTCGACCATCTCAGCTTCCACAGAAGAACAAGCTCGGAGATCGGAGTCATCACAATGATGGCTCAGTTCCTAATAGTACGCGTCAGATCCGACGTTCAATATTCAGCCGTCGTCCATAAAGAATTTTCGAATTAATAACGAAAGACTTATTTCGTATGACAGACACCACCAATTCCAAAAGTGTATGAAATAAAAATAATAAAAACAAAAGATGAGTTCCTACAAGAGAGAAGCGGTCAACTGTTTTCAAAGATGTCAGCAAGACATGATGATGTTCTATACATACAATCCTAACCACTGAGCATTATTCTTTATCCAAATGAATAGCAAATCGTTTCCAGAGTGTGTTTTTTCAGTCACGCCTTGATTGTGCCTGTTCATTTGCGCACCATGGAGATGTACCACAATTATATTCAAACGGCCCTAGTCCCGGATCAAGCGGAATTAGACACAGGTTACAAAACGTAGCACCCGAGATCTTGCACTCTACTCTCATATTTCGCCGTCAGTGTACGATTTTTATCATAGAATTTGATAAACTAGGAGGCGGTTGGTGGTATAGCCCTTTGTGACAATTTTGTGTAGTACTATTCTGTGGCGTTGATTAAAATCGTCACAGTCTGCACATGATATCACATGCTACAAGTAGACAAAAGTGCTATACAGAAATGGATACTGTACTATGTCAAAATTGTAATTGCCTCTCTTGTCGTAGTGTCGAGGAGAGAGAAAACCCTGATCGTTATTGTAAATGTATAGGTCCAGGTAAGATTATTCAACTTGGTTATCAGTGGTTTTACAGTATTTTCGTTATTTTGGGAATACACTATATTAGAATAGCACAGATTTTAGTGCTGAACAAGCGCTGAATGAGCGCAAAGACCTCCGTCGAGGCAACAGGGTCAGTAGGGGAATAGTACATCACTGAATAACATAGGGCCGGATGCCAAGCTCAATTTTGCATTTGTTGACGTGAACTTCACCAATGGTAATTAACGTGAAGTTCCCCACTAGCATGTCCAGCTAGGGATGTGGAAGTCACATTCCCCGCAAATAATATTTCTTTGATTTCACGTGCTTGAAATATTGGGGTATGGAATAGAGTGTATTGATGGAAAACCTGGAATACTGCTTGAGACATTAGGCCCCTTCCCACCCACACCTCCCCATGAGAGGACACCCCCACCCAAATCAACACGTTAGCGGCAGAAATGAGACCCTGTGTGCCTAGTCTTACCAACTTACTTGTGATTTTATGCTATAGGCCCTACACATCAACACTTCATATTTTGTACGTGTACAGTATAGCATCCTCATTGACAGAATCCTCTACAAAACACATCTGATTTTACCGACACTTCGTTCTGATCTGTCTCGGCATCATGTGTGGATTCAATGGGCTCGGAATAATTTTGTATACTGGTGGTTACAGGTCACCTTCACCATAATGTATCAATTATCATGGACTTGTACATGTATCACATTCATATTGAATGGTGATGGCTGATGAGAATGTTGCCAATATGGAACAAATGGCTGGATTCCAGCGAATAAAAAGTTCATGTTAATCACAAACAACATACAATTAATAATACTATCAAATAATTATGTATATTCCTTGTCGACATCAATATAATACAGACAATATTATGGCTGAATCAGGGTAACAGATATCCAAGGGTATATATGTCTACACTAAACTGAAGGAGATCCATGATGCGTATTATATTATGTTGTAAAACTTCACTTGCTAATCTCGATTATGTTGCTTATTGTGAAAATAAATGAAGTTATGAAAATAAATTTAGTATGATTGCCCAGTATCCTCAAATTAGAAATATCTTCAGCAGCTAAAGTTAAGCCAATCATAACAATATATAACACCATGGTACTCAGGAAATGAAGTCTTTGTTTCTAGAAGCTAAATCATTTCTGACACATTCAAGTCCTCACCTGGTCAAGGGAGATAATTTTGTAAAAAAGAAAAAAAAAAACGAAAAAAAAACAAGTATAGATCCACACTGGCGCAGACCAGAAAGTTGTATGACCTTTGATGATATTTGTGGAGCATGCTGCAGGACTTCAACTTTCATGAATCTGATATTATCCACACAATCCCATTCTACATGATATTTTTGCCATAGCACCGATAAACTAGATCCCTTCATTTATGTGGTCTAGATCCAGGAGCTATTGGGGCTGCAGGTTTTGTAAAAGTTAGATCCAATTATTCTGAGAGAAGGAATGAAGTCCGGCATGGTTGTTTTGAGGTAAAACTGGGCATCCTTGAAAATGTCTGACCGATTGACACATGTATCACTCTGCCGGTCATCATTACATGCGTAATGTTTATTTCCTGAGGAATCAGGGGGTGGGGGGTTGTGGCCAATCACTGACTCTGATGCTTATGTGCTTCATGACCTACGTGACAGGTTTATGGACTTTACAACATGTTGGCAGAAGATTATTGTATCTTACATCAAGTTTATGGCTGGAACTATGAAATAAATTTAAAGGTAAACATATGCCAAAGCATTGTACATGTATATGTTCTATGTCGCTGTAAATTGCAGGATTAGTGGTCTGTGGACTGCGTGGTACAGTTACAGGCAGCGGCACATGTCTGCATAAGTTTTTCAGTGCTCTCCAGGTAAATGCCATGACTGGAAATATGAAATTAATTCAAAAATAAACATGCCATATATAACATTGTACATGTATAAGCTTATACATGTCACATGTTGCTGTGAATCACACGTTTTTTGGCTTGTGAACTACATGATACTGTTATGGGCAGCAGCACATGTTTGCAGAAGTTTACTGATGGTTTTCCAGTCCGAAACAGGCAGGGAAATATGAATTTGATCCAAAAATCAACCGAACTATTACACAAAAATACTACAATATAGTACATGTTGTTTGTGTTGAAGTTTCACACAATTTGGATTTCACGGACTACGTGACAGGTTTATCATGTACGACACATGTTGGCGGAACTTTATTGATTGTTTTCCAGTCCAAAACAGGCAGGAAAATATGAATTCGCAGAAAAAAGCAAACCTGCATTTTACATAACAAAGACATAAATTTGGTACATGTGCTGCGCGTTGATAAATCGCACAATTTTGATTTGGCAGACTACGTGAAAGTCTTATGGACTACGGGACATGTTGGCGGAAGTTTTCCAATGCATTCCCAGTCCCAAGCAAGGAAGGAAATATGAATTTGACCAAAAAATCAACATGACTATTACACAAAAATGCTACAATATTGTACATGTTGTTTGCGTTGAATTTTTGCACAATTTGGATTTCAAGGACTACGTGACAGGTTTATCATCTACGCCACATGTTATCAAAACTTTGCTATGGTTTTTTAATCTGAAACAGGCAGGGAAATATGAATTTGCAGGAAAAAGCAAACCTGCATTTTACATAATAAATACATGAATTTGGTACATGTGCTGCGCGTTGATAAATCGCACAATTTTGATTTGGCAGACCACGTAAAAGTCTTATGGGCTGCGGGACATGCTGGTGGAAGTTTTAATGCATTTCCAGTCTCAATCAAGCATGGAAATATAAATTTGACCCAAAAGTAAACATGAATTTTGAATAAAAACAAAGAAAAATAGCACATGTTGTTTGCGTTGAAGTTTCATACAATTTGGGTTTCACAGACTATGAGACAGGTTTGCCATCTACGTTTATATATATCAGTGGAAGATTACGGATACTTTTTCCGGGCCCAAACATGCAGCAAAATAAAAAATAAACGAAAAATAAAACATGCATTTTACACAACATTACAAGTATATGGACCACGCCCCCTTTGTTCGGTTATTGATTTAACGACTAATTGGCTATAGTTCGATGGAACGAGACTGATCTGCGTTAGAACATATGTCATAGAACATGTTCGCATAGATCTGGAGTAATGAAACACTCTTGGAAACAAGAAATGACTCAAAATACAAACCCGGAAATGTCTTGGTTTGCGCGACCTTGGTGACCTTCCCCACCGTAAATTTTATTTCGGGAAATAGAGCCTAATAACGTGTTTGCTGGTGGAAAGGGAATATTTTCTGCCTCCTAGATTTTCACAAATGGTTCCAAAAGGTTTCAAAAAGTTTCAATTTGGAATGGAGTCTATCGGGGGAGAGAAGAAGCGAAAAATCGCATTGTCCGTCTCTCCAAGCTCATGAGCTGGAGGGCCGCCATGTTCAATGCAAGACGGTACATCTTCGGAAAATGTATGACCTATCTCAGGTTCTTAGCGTGACATGTACTTGATCAGGTCAGGGCATTTGCAGCATTTCTGTTCTTCATTCAATACATAGTACTGTTCACACGCCCTATGATATGTACTTTTGTATCCAACATTATGCAAGTTTTTTTGTTAAAAAAATAAAACTGAACGTTGAACTTGTAGGCCTACTCGTTTGAAGCAGCAGATATTATAAATTTAGTTGACCTAGATTCTGCATTGAAGATCAACCATTGAAACGCGGAAAACAACGAATTACGTCAATTATACCGTATTTTCGCCTGCATGTTGTCTGATCGTACTATTCTTGTTTATCTGATGATGCTAAACAATAATGATCTTGTGAACTTTGGGATAGGTCATACATTTTCTGAAGATGTACCATTTTGCATGTTCAATTTCTCGGTGGATGCAGGATAGAACCGGATAGCTCTGGTGTCGAGATTGAGGTGGAACCCGACTACAGAAGCAAGCCCCACTGCAATGCATTGCAATGGGGAACCCCATTATTTCAATTGTGTCCAAAGAAAAAGTGCAAGATTTCGTCGGGAACCATGACGATCCCTATTGGAAATACTATGAGTCGTGGGTTCCCCATATGACAATTATTTGGCGGGAGATTTCACGTTGCGTTCCTAGACCTCCGTCTGATCGACGGAGGTAAAAATAGTTTGATTGTGTGGTTTTATTTAAATCCAGTGAAGAGGACACAATGTCGCTAATCCAGTGCTAGGATATCCTCTGTATAGCGTTTGGTGAATGAGAAGGAAGTGGCCTTGGCGTGGTTTTCTTTTAGGTTTGCCAAAAGTGGTACACAATAAGTACCCATTGGGATACTTATACCCTTATGGTATATGGTCTTGTCGAATTTCACAGGGATGTTGTTAATGGGAGATTCAAGCAATTATATAAATAAACATCTAAAAAATTATATACTAAAGCCGATATTATATAAATCCTAATGCCATTTAGAATGTAGGTAACATTTATATCTAATTAAGTTTAGGGTGACACT